>JBBGZY010000081.1:2602500-2702500 GCA_037952925.1 Lithobates clamitans | reverse complement strand
AGAAAGCTGCAGCATTCTCTGAATACTGTTTGTGAGCTCATCATAGGCAATAGGAGGAATTCACACTCACTTGTAAAATACATGCAAATAGAGTTGTTCTTCAATTCTGTCACCAACTCCATAAATCCAGCTCCCTTTCCATCCCATGAAATGAAAGCTTCATCTATGAAGCAGGACTACAATATAATGTGGGCTATATTTTTCCATATCTTATGGAAATAACTATAAGGTTGTCTCAATATACACTAGAGCAGTGATGGCGAACCTTGGCACCCCAGATGTTTTGGAACTACATTTCCCATGAGGCTCAACTACACTGCAGCTTGCATAAGCATCATGGGAAATGGGGTGCCAAGGTTCGCCATCACTGCACTAGAAGGTTGTTTGTATAAGTTGATGCACAAGCTGTGTCCATTAGAGTCCCTTCTACCTGACTATAGATGGCACCTTGGAAGGGAAAGAAATGTATGCTCCATTTATAAACTGTAATAAGTCCAACACAAACACAGTGTGTACAGGAATATGTCTTTGTCTCAAGATCAGAGTATTTACACTCCCAGATCATGTGATATATTATCATACAAGGCTTCCACATCCAAATGCACTAGCATAACTCTTTTCACAACTACAGTTTCTTGCAATGTATTAATAAGGTCTGGCTTGTAAGTGTAGTGTAGAGTACAAATAACATACCTGTTTGTTTACTGTGTGTCCACAGGGCCAATCCAGATATTCTGATATTCAACTGTTTCATAGTCTTAAGGGAGCAAATGTAATTGGATTTAGCAAGATTGTTAAAAGAGGCCCACATTACAGTTACCTTCAGTAGGTTTTTTAGTTAGTAAACTTTATTACCAACTCTATGAAGATTTTCAAGCCAAAAGGAAGTATTAAGTTTAAATATACACTATGTTTTACATGCCAAAGGATTTTCAGTTCTTTACAGCCAGTTTTGTGATTACTACATTGCAAAGCCAGGCAGGTGAAACTCCTTTTTCCTGGTTCAGCAATGCAGCATGTCGCTCTTTCTAGCTCTAAGCTGAAAACAGTAAACCAGTATCATCACCTTTGTCCAGACAGCAGATAGGTGATCCAGGCACCAGTAAAGGTAACTCGAGGACTAGTAGAGCTGTCACGAGGTTGGTTGAATACAGAGGCAAAGCCTTTAGCATGTAGATCAGCAAACGTGTGTGTGTGTGTATATATATATATATATATATATATATATATATATTTTATATACATTATATTTTATTTTTTTTTATTTTTTTTCAGTGTTGAGGGAACCTTTTGAGCTTTGAGTTATGCTGCCATATACAGTAAGAGTGGACACTGGCAAACAAACTGTAGGCCATCCCAGGATAACCCATCGAATTAAGGTTCTAGGAGGATGGACATCTTTTTCTGCAGCTCTGCAATGTCAGGACTATATTTTTTTTTTTTTTTTGTCTTTGTTTTTTTTCTTTAACCAAGACTCTCATCTACACTGCTGTCGAAGATTCATCTCTTTGGTTGCAGCTTTCCAGTGCAATTGATCTCAGCCTGGCTTTAGGAGTAGCCCATCCAGGCCTGCTGCACTTGATGGATGTATTTGGACAGTCTGGAAGTGATCTTTGGCCATTGAGTTCCACATAAGACCTTGTTCTGGTAAAATTTAGCTGCCGAGTGATTTCCAAGTCCAGAGCCAATGACATTGCCTCAGCACTTGCCCTTTCTCTGAAGACTCCAGTCAGGCTAGGCACAAGGAGCCACTGCAGTTATATAGGTCACTGGACACCTTTATTTCTCATTATAGCTGTTTTTGCCATGGAAGGAGTGTAACTTAACGCTGATTCAATCCATTGGTTGGAGTGATGAGCATGCACTGTATGTTCTCTTTCCCACCATACATCAAGGTAGCGTCTCCATGCTTCTGCAGGAATAGCCATGTGGATCTTTGATCCATTCCTGCTGCCTGCCTGCCTGCAATGACTTTGCTCACCCCTGGACATCTGACCCTCACCTGCTACCAGCTGTCTGGGTTTTGTGAGTACTTGAGGCCCTGCCCTGAGCCCATGCGCTGCTATAACACCACACAGTCATAACATGTCTGATTCTAAACACAAGGTCTGGAGTTGCTTATAGCACACCTTCTAACAATGCCAACATCTGAAAGTCTGTTCCATCCTTGGCTCCACTGGTTGTGGCTGGGACCTCTCAGCTGAGATTTATTACCACAATCATGCAAGATTTTATGTCTCAAATGACCTAGTTATTTGCTGACTCTGATCTCAGAGCTAACAAGTCTGCTTCTGATTCCTTTCATGTAGATTCTACATCTTCCTTAGTGACTTCCAAGCCATCCGGCACAGATACTCTGATTCTGAATCGTTCCAATCCTTGACTGATCAGTTTGCAACTGAGGAGTAGCTGTCTCCTAAAGTAGACAGTTTGGGCCCTTATTGATGCAGTACGCACCACTCTGAAATCATTGGATCAGCCTGTTGCTTCTACCAGTGCTGTTTCCAGCCTTGTGTTGTTTAAAATTGCTACAGCTGCAAAGACTTTTCCTTTGCACCCAATTTTCCAACTGTTTCCCTATGGAGATTGGAAACATCCTGACAAGCTATTTGCTCCCCCTAAACACCTAATAAACCTTATATCTGCTTAGCAATGATTTTGTGGAGACGTGGTTTATTCTCACTGTGAATCTGGTAGCGCCCCACCTTAACGGGGTGCTTACTATTCCAGTAGAGGAGGCACCTGTCTTTAGGAGCCCAACCTACTTTGCTCAAAACGTATCTGGTCTAAATCCCTTAAAGGGACCTGACTGCTACTAACATAGTTAGGTTGAAAAAAGACACGAGTCCATCCAGTTCAACCAATTAAAAAAAACAAAAAAAAACCATTGATCTCTTGCTTTTAGAATGTATGAAGCAGATGGCCGTAGCAATTTTTTTTTTTTTTTTAAATCTGTGATGGTTTGCTAGAAGCCTCTCTTCTCACATTTGTCTCATAGCTGTTCATATGCATCCTACACTTTGGATAACATGCTGAAATGTGTAATCCTTGTGTAAAATACAGTATGTTTCATCTGCATGGTCTTGAGGGACAGCTCTTGACAGAATCTTCAAGGATGCTACTGGTTGCAAGAGCACCCATCTTTCTCAATGAAAGAAGTCTAAGAAAAAGACTGCAAAATCTTCTCCCTTCTTGTTTTTTGATAAATGTCCCCTTTGCTTCTCTACCCCCTCAATCCACTTGTCCAGACACCCCCCCCCCCAAGCCTGACTCATTGTCCATTACAAGGTCTGGCACTGAAAACCTGTCAAGTCCTCAGATAAACTTCCTCTGCATGAAGGTGCAGCAACACTTTTTCCAAAGTGGGAAGGGGGGTGTTTACTAACCAATGAGGATTATTGGACAGCTTGCAGTTCAGATGCTTGGGTGCAGGTGGTGGTATCCTGGGGCTATAAACTGGAGTTTTACTCCCTGGCCCTTCCTCAGTTTCTCACCTTTTAGCCTTCCTGTTTCACAGCAGAGATTAGCAGATCTCCATCAAGCTATTCAGGATCGACTTGATCAATGTATTGGCCACTACCCATGGTAGAACAGTTCCAGGGGCTTCCAATCATCCTCATTGTTGTACACTAGCCCGGACAGATGTGAGGCACTTACCTTATAAGACTCCTTGTGGCACTTCGTTGGTACTACTGGATCATCAAGATCTTCTGTCCCACGGACCAATTTGCCATGCTGCTTCCAGGTCACTTGCTTTATTGGCATGGGTGTTGAAACCTAGGTTCTGGAGAACAGGGGCATTTTTGCACCTGTGATTTATATGAAGCTATAAGCTAGGAAGTCTACTTGTGAAAGGTCTACCATCAGCAGGCTTGCTTGGTGTGAGTCTTGGGGCTTCTGCCCCAGGAGTTTTTTAAGTGAAAAGAATTCTCTACTTTCCATGCCTACAGTAGGTCTAGAACAGCATCTGGCTCTCAGTGCTATCAAAAGGTATGCTTTTGTTTTTTTTTTCCTTTTTAGTCATCTTTTTATTATGTTTCAAAGACTGTTAGCCTCTCACTCTCTAATACCTTTTATTTAGCTCCCCTATAACTTCATGGGATCAAGATTTGGTTCTTTCTGCACTTACCCACAATGTGGTTTTTCTTTGTAGTCATCACCTCTATGAGTGTCTGGTCTGGAGACTTTATCTTGCAAGGACCCCTTTTGGTTCTGCATAGGGACATGGTTGTGTTGATACCCATGACATCATTCCTGTCTAAGTTAGTTTCTGCCTTTCACCTCGACCTGGAAATTAATCTTTCATACTACTTTGTCTGGTTCCAGTTTGCCAAAAGGAATTCTCCCTCCATTGTCTGGAGGTGGTATGGACTGTAGTAGTTTCTCCCAGCCACTGCTTCCTTTGGAAAGGCATTCTCATTTTGCGATCCTGGATGAGCCCTATAAGGGTGCACTGGCTTATTATTTCCCCCCCCCCCCCATCTCCAGGTGGCTCAGGCAGACCATCATCCAAGTTTGGGTCTCAAGGATTGGTTTCCACCTTTTTCTGTCTAGGTGCACCCCACTAGTTCTGTGTGTGCTTCTTAGTTTGTTTTTTTTTAACATCAAGCAACTGATTTCCAAATTTGCAAGGATGCCAACTAGTCTTTTATTGACACATTCTCTAAGTTTTATCAGGTGGAGGTTGCAGCCTCGTTTGTTGCCAGATTCAGGGGTAAGGACCCTCCAACTGCTCTTTTCTCTGTTGTTTTCTTACACCAGTTAGCATTTGTTTTCTTGAAATCCAATGAGGAACACAGGTCCCACCCCTCTGTGTTTTTATTATGATGTTCTTGGTACTGCTTTGCTACAAGAATGGAGCAATTTGGTAGTGAGGGGGGGGGTTATCATGGGCTAGCCTACAGTTTTTTTTTTTTTTGGTTTTTTTTTGCCAGTGTATAGTTTTCCTGTAATAGGGCAGTATAACGAAAAAAGGTTAAAGACTTCCTGTTTCCCTCAAAAAATGTCAGTACAAAAATCCTATTTTTTTTAATAGTTTTTTTTTTAACATATCCTACAGTGACATACATGGTATTTTGAAAGTGTTTACATTTTATACAGTATATATTTTTCAAACAGAATCAATATTTACATAGCGGATTCTTACCTGCTTCAGCACACTGATTTATTGAATTAAAGACATTTCCATATGTAGGTGTTGTGTTGAAATCTATGAGAGAAGTCAATGAAAGGCTTTAGAAATTCAACATAATGTTAATAATTCATAAATAAATTATAAGTCTTGATAATAAAAGTATCCCGAAACTGGCAGTTGGAATCTTGTAAACATGTCTGACTCCTGAACATCTGCTTAAAGTGGCAATTACGCTTTAAGGCTGGATTCACACCTATGCAGTTTTAGTGCTTTTTGCAGATTTGCACTACAGTCCATTTAACATGGTTTCCTATGGAACATGTTTTGTAGTGCAAATCTGCAAAATGCAAAAAGCACTAAAAATCCAGCCTAAGGCCTTCTTTCAGGCTCCTATTTGTAAAACTGAGCTTTTGGGAGGGGGGGCAGGTATCCAATTTTGACAGGTACCTGCTTCCACTTCCGTTCTGGTCGCCTTAGACGATCAGAAGTGGAAGTTCTCCTTCCCAAAGTCTTATGGGACACGTGACAGGTCCTAGAAGACTTAAGGACCACTCCACTGCATTAACAGGTGAAAATATAGGAAAAAGAAAACAAAGGCAGGCACCTCATCTAAGAAGTTGTAATCTGCAAGATAATACATTTATGTTTTGGGGTTTAGATATGTTTGAAGGGGGAATGCCTTATTAAATGATTTAAGCCAGTGAAGTATTATTTGTACAATTACAGTATTTTGACTTTGGTTGCATTAGCAAATCTAGATGTACCTGAACAGTTCAGTAATTTTAGTAATCTGATGACCATTATGCATTTAAAAATAGAATGCACAGTGCTAAAATCTCAACAAAAAACAGTATAGAGGGTTAGGTGCCTCAAGTTATACCTGATACCTGTAGTTCATTGCTTTGCAGGATTGTACATAGCATACACAATAGCCATGTGACAGGACATTTGGTCTATCATCCTACAACTCATTCTGGTTTGCAACAGGTTTGGTCCTCTATGCCCTTTCTATGCACATAATTTACATATACAGTATCTCACAAAAGTGAGTACACCCCTCACATTTGTGTAAATATTTTATTATATATTTTCATGTGACAACACTGAAGAAATGACACTTTGCTACAATGAAAAGTAATGAGTGTACAGATTGTATAACAGTGTAAATTTGCTGTCTCCTCAAAATAACTCAACACACAGCCATTAATGTCTAAACTGCTGGCAACAAAAGTGAGTACACCCCTAAGTGAAAATGTCCAAATTGGGCCCAATTTGACATTTTCCCTCCCTGGTGTCATGTGACTCATTAGTGTTACAAGGTAGCAGGTGTGTTAAATTTGGTGTTATCGCTCTCACTCTCATACCGGTCACTGGAAGTTCAACATGGCACCTCATGGCAAAGAACTCTCTAAGGATCTGAAAAAAAGAATTGTTGCTCTACATAAAGATGGCCTAGGCTATAAAAAGATTGTGGAGACCCTGAAACTGAGCTGCAGCATGGTGGCCAAGACCATACAGCGGTTTAACATTACAGATACCACTCAGAACAGACCTCGCCATAGTCGACCAAAGGGGTTGAGTGCACGTGCTCAGCGTCATATCCAGAGGTTGTCTTTGGGAAAGAGATGTATGAGTGCTGTCAGCATTGCTGCAGAGATTGATGGGGTGGGGGTCAGCCTGTCAGTGCACAGACCATATGCCTCACACTGCATTCAATTTGTCTACATGGCTGTTGTCCAAGAAGTAAGCCTCTTCTAAAGAAGATGCACAAGAAAGGGCACAGTTTGCTAAAGACAAGTAGAGTAAGGACATGGATTACTGGAACCATGTCCTGTGGTCTGATGAGACCAAGATAAACCTATTTGGTTCAGATGGTGTCAAGTGTGTGTGGCGGCAACCAGGTGAGGAGTACAAAGACAAGTGTGTCTTGCCTACAGTAAAGCATGGTGGTGGGAGTGTCATGGTCTGGGGCTGCATGAGTGCTACTGGCACTGGGGAGCTACAGTTCATTGAGGGAACCATGAATGCCAACATGTACTGTGACATACTGAAGCAGAGCATGATCCCCTCCCTTTGGAGACTGGATCGCAGGGCAGTATTCCAATATGATAACGACCCCAAACACACCTCCAAGATGACCACTGTCTTGCTAAAGAAGCTGAGGGTAAAGGTGATGGACTGGCCAAGGATGTCTCCAGACCTAAACCCTATTGAACATCTGTGGGGCATCCTCAAATGGAAGGTGGAAGAGCGTAAGGTCTCTAACATCCATCAGCTCTGTGATGTCGTCATGGGGGAGTGGAAGAGGACTCCAGTGGCAACCTGTGAAGCTCAGGTGAACTCCATGCCCAAGAGGGTTTAAGGCAGTGCTGGAAAATAATGGTGGCCACACAAAATATTGACACTTTGGGCCCAGTTTTGACATTTTCACTTAGGGGTGTACTCACTTTTGTTGCCAGCGGTTTAGTCATTAATGGCTGTGTGTTGAGTTATTTTGAGGAGACAGCAAATTTACACTGTTATACAAGCTGTACACTCAATAATTTTCATTGTAGCAAAGTGTCATTTCTTCAGTGTTGTCACATGAAAATATATAATAAAATATTTACACAAATGTGAGGGGTGTACTCACTTTTGTGAGATACTGTACATATAAATTTGGACACAGCAACAATTTTTGTTTTTTTCAGGTATTTACCAAACATATTCAAGCTATAGTTATATATTGGATATGGGCACAAAGTGCACACTCTCAGGTTTAATTTGAGGGTATGTACATCCAAATCAGTGGAAGGGTATGGGAATTACAGCTCTTAAGAATAGCAATTAAATCAAAAGCTGTTTCATGGCCAGGTGTGGGCTACTCTTTCATTTTTTCTTCATCAATTAAGCAGGTAAAAGGTCTGTAGTTGATTCTAAAGCCTCGTACACACAATCAGATTGTTGGCAAACAAAGCGTCAGACTTTTGTCCGAAGGGCGTGTGCCAGGAACTTGTCTTGCATACAAACGGTACACAACTGTCGGCCAACAAACACGAACGTAGTGACATACTACGTGGAATTTCAGCTCTTGCGCACCACCCTTTGGGCACCTTCTGCTAATGTCGTGTTTAGTGAGCATTGATTCTGAGCATGCGTGTTTGTACTTTGGACTTTTGTGTGACGGACTTGTGTACACACGTTAGGAAAATCTGACAACAGACCATTGTTCGCCGAAAATTTACTAGCCTGCCATCCAACATTTGTTGGCGGAAAGTTGAACAACAATTGTCTGATGGAGCTTACTAACAGTCGGATTTTAGTCAGTCTGCCATCACACAATTCCCTGCCGAAAATCCGATTGTATGTACGAAGCTTAAGTGTGGTAGTTGCATTTGGAATCTATTGCTGTGAACTTACATCATGCGTTCAAAGGAGCTGTCTATGCAAATGAAACAGGCTTTAAAAAAACGAAACAAATCCATCTGAGATAGAAGCAACATTAGGAGTGGCCAAATCAACAGTTTTATTACATTCAGCGGAAAGAAGAACGCACTGGTGAGCTCAGCAACATAAAAAGGCCTGGACGTCCACGGAAGACAACAGTGGTGGATGATCGCAGGATCCTCTCTATGGTAAAGAAAAACTCATTCACAACATCCAGATAAGTGAAGGACACTCCAGGAGGTGGGCGTATCATTGTCAAAGTCCACAATCAAGAGAAGACTTCACAAGAACAAATACAGAGGGTTTACCACAAGGTGCAAACAATTCATAAGTCTGAAGAATAGAAACGCCAAATTAGATTTGGTGGGGACTGTGTATTAAAATGGTTGCAGTTCCTAAAATTTGTACTTGATATTTATATTCAACCCCTTGAATTAAAGCTGAAAGTCTGCACTTCAAATTAAATTGGATTGTTTCATTTACATTTTATTCTGGTGGCATACAGAGCCAAAAGTATGAAAATTGTTCCTGTGTCCAAATATATATGGACCTAACTATATCGCTTTCACAAGGCACTGCTATGAGACAATTCCTGTGCACTTTACATAGTTATGGTTTGCACATACAAACAAAGGCTGACCGCTAAAAACTCCAAATGTAAATTCCAATCCTAGACTGATAAATAACACAGTAAGCATAACATGTTATTTTATGTTGTGTAATTGCTTTACAGTTACAAAAAAGTTTCTTACCAAAATTGTAGTAATCGGATGCTATAGGGACACTAAAAAGAAAAAAAAGTGCTGAGCTTGACAACTATAGTTCACTGAAATGATTGCACACCTATGAGTATTTTAAAGTTACATCTCCAGCTAGCATGGTATGGAAAGTATTACTTTACTTTACTTGTATATTGGCACACCACACTATTACTTTATTATATACACCACTCATTATCACCCTCCTGGGTCGATACTATATTATTAGATTATTTACATATAGGTTTAATTATTAAAATAATATATTAACATTTACAACTATTTCAAATTTGTGAATTTATATACATAGCCTACATATAAATTATTATATTTTTACTATAGAATCACCCTGGATGGTCAATTGACCACCGGTGTTCTCCATACGGATGTGTCTCCCCCCTGTTGCAGTCTATTGCAACCCATCGTGCATTGGTATGGGCCCCCTCAGTTCCCGTGGTGGACAACTATGGGGTGTTCCCTGGCTATCGGTGTCCGGCGCTGACGATGGTAGCCGTTTTTGTGAGTAATTCCAATTAATCTTTTACCTTTGCCTATATTTGGACTAAAATTTCTAATTCATGATCATTTAGATACAGTGTTTTTTACGCATACCTGCATACTTTTTATAGATTAGACGGATTGCGCCTGCTCCTGAAGTAGTGATGGTTCACGAAACGCGTAGAGCATATTGTGCTGCAACCCGTTGTTTTTAATACTTACTTTATGTATATTAATGCTCTTGCTCTGATTCTTATATGTATTTTTTGCTGTATCATTTCGGTAGAGGCTGACTTCAGTTAATGTTTCAATCATGTTTAAAGTGGTTACCATTGTTGACAGACTTTAATAAAGATTGTCTTTCGTGAGCATTCACCTTTGTAATATGGGTCTATGGATTCATACATAGGTTATGTTTCTATTATATAGAGTGATCAAGTGTTGCGCAAAAAAACTTGGTGACCCTCCACTGCGCTTATGTGAAAATAAATGATTGTAACTGCCAACTTGAAAAAAAATCAATATCACAGTATTCCAAAATAAATAAATGAAATAGTGGCGCTAATGTACAAACTAAATATATCCTGAATAATAGTGATTAAATGTGAATAAACCACATAAGCAAACTATCAAATCAAATATTACCATAAAATTACTATTTCAAGTGACTGTATAGAAAAAATAAATTAGAATCCCATATAATCAAATGGTGAATACTTAAATTCTGAAACAAATACAAAAAGTCCAGACTCAAAAACTCAAAAAGTCCAGGCTGTGAATAATAAATGAAGAAAACCACAGTGCCACTGAAAAGGTGAATGTGCAATGAATCTTCAACCGCTATGCATATATGCCTTCACCACACCGGTCGTGATTGTGATTCCCCCTAGTGAAGCCGCACTCACCAAATAAATATGCCTTGCATTCTCATGCGCGGCACACAGGCTTTGTGTAGGATCCCCCAAGGGGTGACACGAGCTGGAGCATGTTGGATCAAAGACAAAAGGACCTCCTTAACAGGCTAGGCTTTTCATCAGGTGAAATGATATTATCATGTAAAAGAGAAAAAGCCTCCAATAGCGTAATATAGCTTAAAACCATTTATTGGGTAAACTCAAAAACCCCTTTCATAAAACTCACATTTAGACAAATATGTAAACGCATGAACAGGACATTCCGTGCAATAGATATTAGCAGTGTACTGATGGTCATGGCGGACCCGGGATGCTGACAAGGGCTTCTCACCCCTCTCCTCGGTGGATCCTCAGCGCTACAAGGTAGTCTCAGCCGACCCAGTACAGAGCCCAGAACGTCAGACGTCATGCGCAGATGCTAAGTTGCCATACAGCCCCGCCTCCGACATGTTTCGTCATACTGACTTCTTCTTAGGATTGGCTGTACGGCACGGCAACCCTTCCCCTAAAACTCCGCTCAGAAGACTGGCAGAAGCCGTTACTTCCATATTAACTACTGGCGGAGGTGTTAGCAAAACAGGAAATGTAGTCCTAATACGTATGACACGCAAACGTGATCCAATAGTTGTTGGACGGCTGGTGGAACATAAGCTAAGTGCCTGCGCGCATCCCGTGTCCCCATCATCATCATTCACTAAGCTGACGTAGTGTACAACAATAAATATTAATACATTCCGAGACCTACTTATAAATAATGCACCTAAAAATCTTTAATATGCAGAAAGACATGATTAAAAAAATCTAAAAATAAAAATAAAAATCGGAATAAAGAAACCACTCATAAATCTGATGAGAGATGGTTATAAATATACATATGTAAGAGCTGAGTAGTAATTTTAATACCCCGGGATATTAGCTCATAATCTAACCAGACGTTATCCTTACATCATAACAGCATGCAACAGATAAATTCTGTATAACATACAGAGACTACCTATGGTGAGAAGGTAGTACCCATAAATAAAAATAAAAATAAACCAACATCCTAAAGGTCATTAGTATACATTTATATAGAGTTAAAAATTGCTAATGAAACAGTTCAAATCCAATTTGATATTTAACCCTCTCGGAAAAAGGCTTTTCAAAAGGAAAATCCACCTCATCTCTCTCTGTGACAAGTCCCTGACCCTATTGGAACCTCTCCATGAAGTGAAAACCTGATCAATACCACAGAATTGTAATCCTGATGGGTCCTGCCCATGCTTGTCTCTAAAATGTAATGAGACACTGTGGTATTTATAACCACTTTTTATGTTGGCAATATGCTCCGCTATGCGGACCCTTAATTGTCGCTTAGTTCTACCGACATAATAAAGGCCGCAAGAACACCAGAGCATATATACCACAAACGATGAGTTACAAGTAATGAATTTATCAATCTGGAAAGTTTCATGGTCCATATTTGTCACACTGGTTATCCCCCTATTTAGTACACTAACCGTTCTGCAACATATGCATTTTCTGCAGGAGAAAAAAACATCATATTTCAATAGTGAAAGAGATCTGTCTGGTGGATCCAAGACTTTCTTCACAATGTGATCACCAAAATTCGGTGCACGTCTGTAAATAAATCTTGGGGACCTAGGCAGATGTTCACCCAGATGCCTATCTCTGCAGAGGATGTACCAGTGCTTTCTAAAAATATCTTCTATCTCTCTGTATTGATAATGAAAGTTAGAGATAAATCCCCATTGGTGTGAATCATCAACGGGTACATGTCCTCTCTTAGCTAAGCAAGATTCTCTAGGCATGTTACTATCTTAGCTATTATTGTCTCTAAACTTGTCTGACTGTAACCCTTTTGGACAAATTTATCTTTGAGCGTGTCCGCCTGTTCAAGAAAGTCGTCAAGATCCGTGCAATTACGTCTTCAGGAACTGGCCCTTGGGTATATTCCTAATCCAGGCAGGGTGATGGCCGCTTTTAATGGACAGGTAACTATTACAGTCAGTGGGTTTCAGATAAACCTTAGTACTAAGCCTAGTGTTTTATTTAGTGATGGGTTTTTGTGCATATTAGTTTTCAGGATGAGGTACCGGACAATATTTGTCCAGTCATTGAGGGTCTTGCTATGAGTCCCTCCTCCCATTATTCCTTTTCCTTATGTGTATGCCTGTGTGAGTACACAGACACACACAGCTTTTGAGCTCTGCAAACAAACTTTAATCACCAGAGCAACTATGTTCAGCCTGTAAAAAGACTAGAGCTCCACCTGGTGGCTGGAAATCTAAATATGAAATGTTCATTTAAAATAATTACTATTTACTGTTTTAAAAAGGAAATTGTTTATTTTATTTGTATTGCTTTGTTATACTAAAGAAAAAAAATATATGCAGTATTTTTAAATATCATTCCTTCCCCCATCTCTTGCTGCCCCTTTACTATCCCTTGCTCATAAATTTATAGAGGCAGCATAGATTACTTAAATGCTTTAAATTGTACCTCTAAGCAAAACATTTTAATTAAATTTCTGGAGAGAGAAATAATTAGACCCCCTGTACAGTTTTTAATGGTGTCTGTGTCCCAATTCAAGAAATTCACCCCTCTATGTGTACTGACCCTTGTCACTGTTAAAGAGAGTGGAGAAATCCAAAATGATAGCATTTCCTCTAAAATAGGAGGTAAAGAAAACTCATCCAAATGGAGACACCAGTTTTAGGGACAACTGCCTAAGAAGGGGATTTCCTCTCACTTTGGAAGATTTACTCTTTTTGTGTTTGCATTTTCAAGCTGCCTATAGTGTATCTAAAGCCAAAACTTGTCATATTGGTTTTGAATAGCGTACGCTAAGGCAGGCCATACACGGCGCAATTTTCTTTCCTGGAACCACAGGTTCCAGGAAAGAAATTCACGTGATTCCCCCATCAACACAGATAGTGCTGACAGGGAAATCCCTCCTGCCGAGCAATTGTCTGCTTCCAGCGAGGGGGGGAGCCGTCCGCCCTGGGAGAAGACAGTGATTATCACTAGCGGCTACAGCAGCCGCTAGCAATAATCGTAAGAGAATCTGTCGATCAATTTAGCACATTCAGCCTGCCCATTAACGGTTTTAATCTCCGCCTGTTCCTGCTACACCGGCCGAAATTCGTAACCATGTATACCGCCTGAGATTCGAACCATGTATGGCCGGCCTAAGAAACGCTGTTAGAATGTTATTACTGTTTATTTCCTCATTAGAGAGATTACCTGACTCTATTTGTTGTGAAGGGCCATTGTCACTGGTACTAAAAGTAAGGAAAAATCCAACATTTTAACAAAAAATAAAGGGGAATTCTTCCTACATGCACACGCATTTTCCTCTCTTGTTGGGTCTAGAAGACAGGACATGAAGGGAAATCTTCCCAATGGGACCCTACTCTATCAAAAATGGAAAAAAGGTTTGGCTTGAGACCATAGGCGTGTGCACGGGGTGTGCCGGGTGTGCCTGGGCACACCCTAATCACCCCGTGTTGTCTCCAGAGATTTGCCCCAAAATGCTGCATCCAAGATAGTGTGTGGCCCACGCTGCCTGTGAAACAGTTTCACAGGCAGCAGATCGTGAGAATTGCCAGAGCTGATCAGTGTATGAAACTGTCAGATAATGACACTGCATGCAGGAAGTGAGACCAGCTGTCAAAATGTCGGGGAGATGTCGGGGGTGGGCGGGACTGAACGGCCATCAAACACAAGCCAATGGGATGGGGTCTGGGCGGGCCGCTACATTTATATGGCCCAGCCCCCTCTCTAAAGCAGCTCAAACATTGGCTGGTGTTTATAGCACTTGGTCCCGCCCACCCCCGACATCGCGGCTCAGTTGTAAGTCATCACAACTCAGCCGTGATGTCGGGGGTGGGTGGGACCAAGCGCCAACACCAGCCAATGATTGGGCTGCTTCAGAGAGAGGGCGGAGCCAGAGAAATGTAGCGGCCCGCCCAGACCCATCCTATTGGCTGCTGTTTGGTAACTGTTCAGTCCCGCCCACCACCAACATCACCGCTGACTTTTAACAGCTGGTATCTCTCCATGCATGCAGTGTCATCATCTGACAGTTTCATACACTGAACAGCTCTGGTAATTCTCATGATCTCCTGAATGTAAAACTCCCCCTCTCCCCTATCAGTGCCAACCAATGCTGCCAATCAGTGCCAACCAATGCTGCCAGTGCCAACCAGTACTGTCTATCCGTGCCAGTTCTGCTTATCAGTGCCAACCAATTCTGCCTATCAGTGCAAACTAGTGCTGCCTATCAGTGCCAACCAATGCTGCCTATCAGTGCCAGTGCTGCTTATCTGCGCCAACCAATGCTGCCTATCAGTGCCAGTGCTGATCCTCAGTGCCAACCAATGCTGCCTATCAGTGCCAACCAGTTCTGCTTATCAGTGCCAACTAATTCTGCCTATCAGTGCCAACCAGTGCTGTCTAACAGTGCCAACCAATGCTGCCAATCAGTGCCAACCAATGCTGCCAATCAGTGCCAACCAATGCTGCCAATCAGTGCCAACCAGTACTGCCAATCAGTGCCAACCAGTACTGCCTATCTATGCCAGTGCTGCTTATCAGTGCCAACCAATTCTGCCTTTCAGTGCCAACCAGTGCAAACCAGTGCTGCCTATCAGTGCAAATCAGTGCTGATTATTAGTGCCGACCAATGCTGCCTATTAGTGCCAGTGTTGCTTATCAGTGCCAGTGCCAACCAATGCTGCCTATCAGTGCCATTGCTGCTTACAGTGCCAACCAATGCTGCCTATCCGTGCCAACCAGTGCTGCCTATCCGTGCCAGAGCTGCTTATCAGTGCCAACCGATTCTGCCTATCAGTGCCAACCAATGCTGCTTATCAGTGCCAACCAATGCTGTCTATTAGTGCCAACCAATGCTACCTATCAGTGGCAACCAGTCTCAGTCAGTGCACCCTATCAGTGCCAACCAATGCTGTAAATCAGTGCCAACCAATGCTGTCAATCAGTGCCAACCAATGCTGCCTATCAGTGCAGCGAATCAGAGCCTATCAGTGCCCATAAGTGCTACCAATCAGTGCCCATCAGTGCTGACAATAAGCGTACATCAGTGCCGCCCATCAGTGCCACCTATCAGTGCTGCCTATCATTGCCACCTATCAGTGCACATCAGTGCTACCAATTAGTGCCCATCAATGCTGCCAATCAGTGCAGCCTATTAGAGCCCATCAGTGCTGCCTATCAGTGCCCATCAGTGCTGCCTTAGCAGGGATGGTGGAAACCCCTCTACAGATAATTGCAATACAAATTACCTTAAAGTGCAACAACTTTTTAGTTGGGAGGTTCACACCAGTATAGGACTTTGGAATTTTTCTTTTTTAGAGTGATTTTTTAGAGTGGTACACTTAATTGTATATGTTATAGTTACGGTTATAATGTGAATGATTGCACTTGAAGTTAATTTCCCACCACCCCTGCTAAGTCCATGTCTTTATGGACCTTGTTTGTGCACTGGTGGGCAGTCATGTTGGAACAGGAAGGGGAGATCCCCAAACTGTTCTCACAAAGTTGGGAGCATGAAATTGTCCAAAATGTCTTGGTATGCTGACGACAGAAGAGTTCCCTTTACTGGCACTAAGGTGCCAAGCCCAACCCCTGAATAACAACCCCACACCATAATTCCCCCTCCACCAAATGATTTGGACCAGTGCACAAAGCAAGATCCGTAAAGACATGGATGAGCGAGTTTGGGGTAGAGGAACTTGACTGGCCTGCACAGAGTCCTGACCTCAAAAAATGCCCTTCTGGAAGAATGGTCAAACATTCCCATAGACACACTCCTAAACCTTGTGGACAGCCTTCCCAGAAGAGTTGAAGCTGTTATAGCTGCAAAGGGTGGGCAAACTCAATATTGAACCCTACGGACTAAGACTGGGATGTCATTAAAGGTGATGTGTGTGTAAAGGCAGGCGTCCCAATACATATATATACACATATATATATATATATATATATACACACGTATGTGTGCTTGAGCTTTCGGTGCACACCCTAATGTAATAGGCTGCGCACGCCTATGCTTGAGACAGATTTTAAGTAGCTTTTGAAAGTCTTCATTCTTTTCTAATTGCTTGGAAAATGCTACCAATCTGTTTTTGTCTCTACATTCTCTCGGGATGTGTCAGCTTTCACTCCTTTCACTCAGCATAAAACCATATTTGGGTAGGTTCTCAGTTTCCCAACCCAGAGTTTCAGCTCTCATATTGAAATTACCAATGATGATGCCTCCAATCCCTCTGTTACATTAGAGACCTTTTGTAGAGTAGTAAGCGGTGCCTTTTTTTCAATTACAATACAACAGAGGGGAGTTCAGGGAGGAACTGTTTAGATTAATCCATTGGAAAATTTTATATCGCCCCATTCTGGTGAAACCCCTGATTCTCCCCTACAGCTATGTGAATCCATATACTGTATTATAGTATGCCTGTAGCACACTATACACCTATGCAAAATCTTTTAAGCTCTGGCTTTCCTAGTTATACCAATAGATGGAAAGAGGAGCTAAGTCCCATCCCTTCGGGGTGACTTGGAACAAAACTTTGACTATAAACTATATTAGGAAGGCTCCTATAAGCTCTTAAGTCATAAGTATTATACCTCTGCCAGACTGAACAACAGCTTCCCTTCCCACTCACCAGACCAGACCAGGAATCGTCTGTAGGTTGGCATTTATAAGCATATTTCTAGGGACTGTCTGGTATCAACCACATAATGGAAAGAGATTGGAAGCTACCTAATAACACTGTTTGAGGAAAAAAATTGTTACCCTGTGGTCTGCATTATTCAATATTCACCTAATCTTTTTCAGTTTGTCATTGCAGCAGCTAAGTAGGCAATTGTGAAACAGTGGGATACACCAGACCTGCTGATTACTATGATATATACTGTACCAGGCTCCCCAATATTTAGGTAAACCAAAGAATCATCCAAATAATAAAATATGTTTCTGAAAATTTCCAATTAGTATGGCAGCCTTGGAAAGAGTACTAATTAATTAAATAATTAATTATGTACAGTAGACATGTGGACACTGAAATATTTCGTTTCGGAATTTTGTTTTCGTCCTAAAATTAAATTTATTTAGTTACTCCCGAAATGCATTTTATTTATGTCGTTTTTCGTTAAAAATTGCATTCGTCCGAAAATCTAAATTGAGGTCGAATCTGTCATTGAAGGCTTATGCTGTCTGTCGAATGTTCAAAGAAGATTCGATGGAGCAGCTAAACTGTAAGACACCGTATAGTTTACCCGCTCCGTCAAATCTTCTTAGAACTTTTAACAGACACCATAAGCCAAAGTACGTGTGTACTTAGTTCTAGCTATTTTACTGCTCCTCCTCTTTGGTTACAATCAGCCAATAACATTCATCATCATCATTATTTTTATTTATCTTTTCTCCCCTACGTCGAATCTTTTCTCTCTATGTAGAATAATCTTGGACTAATAGAGTTAAAGTTAGGCACATTCGACCACAGGTTTGATGGACACAGATTGTTATTGTCATCATCATGTCGAATCTCCTATCCATATCGAACTGTTGTAGCAACGAAAACGAAAATAAAGCATTTATGTTGGATCTTTAGTTCTTCGGATTCTGCACTTTAGTTATCGTTTGTTAAAACGATAACGAAAATACCTGAAATTTGGACGAAAATGCATTCGGACGAAAACTAATGCACATGTCTAATGTACAGTGTCACTTGTAAATAGGCAAATACATTGTAGAAGAAATATACATTTGTCTAAATTAAATGTAGAATAAGTTTGACTTACATATAACATCTACTGGAATCTGAGCTGAACCCTGAGAATAAAAAATCATTATATATTCTGTGCACAAAATATATATCAATCCAAAAATCAACTGTACAACTACGTAAACAGTACACCTCCTGTGCATAAACGTGGTGGTCTAGCACAAAATCTTTCTACACATTCAATTCTTGGCTGTAGAAGTAAGAGCTTTACACCTTCCAGGCCTCTTAGGAGAGTCCCAACAAAATGCTGGAAAACACAAAAGAGAGAGAGGGTGCACAAGCATAGTGCTTTATCCCAATAACCATTTATTTATAAAAATAAGCAAGTATCTACTTACAAGCATAAATTCAGACAAAGCTAATCAAAGTAGTCAAGTTGTTTGGATGGCTTTGTGTGCTCCTGAGGCTTGGGAGGACATCTCCTGGATCCAACTGGCTTACACAATTCAAGGGTAATACCCTCTTCCCCAGCCAGTTGGATCCAGGAAATGTCATTCCAAGCCTCAGGAGCACACGGTACCATCTGAAAAACTTGACTACTTTGAGGAGCTTGGTCTGTTTTTTGTGTTTGTAAGTAGATATCACATTATGAGGGTAATACCCTCTTCCTCAGATCCAAAACCTTAGGTTTAAAAGGGTTTGGCTCTGAGGAAGAGAGTATTACTCTTAAAACACATAAGCCAGTTGGATCCAGGAGATGTCCTCCTAAGCCTCGGGGACACATGGAAAGGTCCAAAAAACTTGACTACTTTGATGAGCTTTGTCTGTTTTTATGTTTGAAAGTAGATACTTGCTTATTTTACAAATAAATGGTTATTGGGATAATGCGCTAGGCTGGTGCACCCTCTCTCTTTTGTTTTTTTTCCTAAAAGAACTGTAAACTGTCCTATTGTTCTGCGCTTGGGTGGGAATATATAAGAGGGTGTTGAAGGAGGAGCTGGAGAAATGGTTATGTAAGGAGAGGGAAGTTGAACATTGTGAGATTTTGAGAAGGTGGTGTAGGTGGGAGAGTCTTGAAGTTGGTGTTCAGTGCTTGGGAGGTATGAGTTGAGCAACATTGCTATGAGATCAGTGGGGAAAAGCAGGACCAGCTGCAGAAAAAAAAATAAAGAATATGAGCTCCTGGGAGTGTTGTGCAAGGGGAAGTTGATATTGGGTCCAGGGAGAGAACAAGGTAGCTAGCAGATAGGACAAGACTGCTTGGGGAGAGATTGAGTGACTGGTAAGGTCCTTCTGGGAGACAGTTGTGCTGATACAGATTGTTAATTGGTTAATTCCAGGACACACCTAGGAACTGGGTAAACCGTTACAATTAGAAGGTCTGGCATCAGGACATTAAAATTCCCAAGGGACCTAAGATTTGATACTTGTAATGTAATAAGTATCTTGATGCTTCGTCACATAAGAGTCCACTAAAGTTCCATTATACTTAAATGTTAGAAAACATAACATTCACAACTATTTAATATCTTACTTCTGTCAATACTTACTTCTGTCATTTACATAGTTGGGTTCTGTGTTACCTAAAAAGGCAATGCAGGTAAATAGTTCATATCCATATGTGCAACAAAACAAATAGAAAGGGCTAATATGCCTAGTTAAAGTTGATATAAACCTAAGCTTTAAAAAGTGTATAGCACATAAAATCTGTAAAACCCAATAAAATAAAATCTACCATATACTACCATGACCACCAATACGGGAGGGGGGGTTAGGATTTTCTCTGCCATGGTCACCAATATGGGGGGTTAAATTTTCACTGAAACCAATGCCAGGGGTTATTATTGTGTCCACTGACACCAATGCCAGGGGTTATTACTGCATCCACTGACACCAATGCTGGGGGTTATCATTGCATCCACTGACATCAATGGGGGGGGGGTTATTATTGCATCTACTGATATCAGTGCTTGGGGTTATTATTGTGTCCATTGATACCAATGCCAGGGGTCATTATTGCGTTCACTGACACCAATGCAAGGGGGGTTATTATGGCAGTCACTGACACTCATGCCAGGGATTATTATTGTGTCCACTGACACCAATGGCAGGGGGTATTAATGTGTCCACTGACACCAACGCTGAGGGCTATTATTGCATCTACTGATATCAGTGCTTGGGGTTATTATTGTGTCCACTGACACCAATGCTGGGGGGTCATTATTGCAGTCACTGACACCAATACCAGGGGTTATTATTGCGTCCACTGAAACCAATGCCAGGGGTTATTATTGCGTCCACTGAAACCAATGCCAGGGGTTATTATTGTGTCCACTGACACCAATGCCAGGAGTTATTATTGCATTCACTGACGCCAATGCTGGGGGTTATCATTGCATCCACTGACACCAATGGTGGGGGTTATTATTGCATCTACTGATATCAGTGCTTGGGGTTATTATTGTGTCCACTGACACCAATGCTGAGGTTTATTGTTACATAGTTACATAGTAGGTGAGGTTGAAAAAAGACACAAGTCCATCAAGTCCAACCTATGTGTGTGATTATGTGTCAGTATTACATTACATATCCCTGTATATTGCGGTCATTGAGGTGATTATCTAATAGTTTCTTGAAGCTATCAATGCTCCCCGCTGAGACCACCGCCTGTGGAAGGGAATTCCACATCCTTGCCGCTCTTACAGTAAAGAACCCTCTACGTAGTTTAAGGTTAAACCTCTTTTCTTCTAATTGTAATGAGTGGCCACGAGTCTTATTAAACTCTCTTCTGCGAAAAAGTTGTATCCCTATTGTGGGGTCACCAGTACAGTATTTGTAAATTGAAATCATATCCCCTCTCAAGCGTCTCTTCTCCAGAGAGAATAAGTTCAGTGCTCGCAACCTTTCCTCATAACTAAGATCCTCCAGACCCTTTATTAGCTTTGTTGCCCTTCTTTGTACTCGCTCCATTTCCAGTACGTCCCTCCTGAAGACTGGTGCCCAGAACTGGACAGCATACTCCAGGTGCGGCCGGACCAGAGTCTTGTAGAGCGGGAGAATTATCGTTTTATCTCTAATAAACCAATGCTGGGTGTCATTGCCTCCGCTGACACCAATGCTGGGGTTTTTGTACTTCAACTTCAGTATACATTGCAATACACTGCAAAAAAAAAAGCAGCAGACTGAAATTTGCAAAAAAAATGCACTGCTATTGTGTGGCCCTTTGAAAACAGCAACAGCAAGATCTTCCTGCCATAGTTCTCTCACTGGTGCCGCTATGCCTCTGAATTTCTCTGAAGACGCATTTGTAAATGCCGTAAGGGTGTTTGCATTAAGCACATCCCTTGCTATCTTCTGTGCCTGGCTATTGGATGTTGGTGCTTTTATTTTAGTTTCTCTTTCTGTGCGTGTGTTTTTTTTATCTAGTATTTTGTTTATTTTGTTTCTGATACCAGCATGGCCTAATTTTGCCTTTTTACTCAGTTTGTTCTGTTATAATTATATTTTATTTCTCAGTTGTGATCTCTTTGGAATTCATATTTTCTTGAATAAGCCATTTTATAGCGATTTTCTTTTTTTGAGCATGGAAGCCAAGAATACTGACCAAAATGTGAGAAGGGGTCTAAAGCTACTCTTGCTGGTCAGATATATGAATGCATAATATTTACATGCAATATTTCGTATTTATCGGACTTAAAATATTTACATCTTTTTTTGTATCTCTGACCATGATAAAGAAAGAAAGCCTTCATGTTAAATTGGCATATTAAATTATGCCCTGGTAAATCTGGGCTCCAGTCTCAGGGGCAACTATAATTCACCGGTCTCTAAAAAAAAAAAAAAAAAAGCTATTATACATACTTCTGCTATCTCACAGTATTTAGCAGAGGCTCTTGATTATATACCATGTTATTGCTACCTTAGTCAATTAACATATAGTCAGATGGTATTTGCCCTGTGACTATCATGATGCCAATTTCTACAGTATCCTGAAAAAATGTATATGATGGAAATACACTCACTCTGAATTCCAGTGTTTTGCATCATACTTACAGTTAGTATTAATGGGTATGTCATTTCTGTAAATCAAAAGAGTTCAGATCAACAGATGCAATAAATGAAATGAAATAATAAACTGGCAGATGGGTTGTTGACATCTGTCATGTTGTGGTTATGCAAAAATAATGAAACAGACAGTACATCTCATGCTACTAATTTGATCCTGTTCTCTAAACTAATGGTGGCCATATGCCGAATGATGTTATATATCATCGTATTTTCAATAGATTTACTGTCCGATCAGAAGTATGACCAGAAAATCTAAAAGATCATTCAATACGGCACATACTTAATCATATGAAATGATCTAGTTTCCTACGATCAAATTTTACATCCAGACCAGTCCCAGATAGCAAGGATAACTTGACACAAATTTGTGGCAGAGTTAAAACTAAAATCCCTGCATCTATAGACACCAGGGATCTAAAGCCTCGTACACATGATCGGATTTTCCGACGGGAATTGTGTGATGACAGGCTGTTGGCGGAAAATCCGATCGCCTGTATGCTCCATCGGACAATTGTTGTCGGATTTTTCGCGGACAAATGTTGGATGGCAGGCTTTAAAATTTTCCGCGGACAAATGTCTGTTGTCGGATTTTACGAGCATGTGTACACAAGTCTGTCAGACAATAGTCCAAAGTACAAACACGCATGCTCGGAAGCAAGGACGAGCTGGAAGCGGTCGGCCTTGTAAACTAGTGTTCATAATGGAGATATCACATTCTCCAAATGCAGCGCACATTCTCTTCTTCTTTAATGGGATAATAATGAAGCTGCTTTGCTGGTGATACTGATGGAGTTTTTGCAAACAAATTTTCAAAGGCTTTTTTTTCTAGTGCTACTAAGAATAAAAATATTTTTTTTTTTTTTTGGTGCAAGTTACCACAACACCATTATTTAATAGTTTTTAGATCAAAGATGTTGGTGCCCCTTGTTAATTTTACATTGTATTTTTTTAAATGTAACTG
Organism: Lithobates clamitans; assembly: GCA_037952925.1. Classification (NCBI taxonomy): domain Eukaryota; kingdom Metazoa; phylum Chordata; class Amphibia; order Anura; family Ranidae; genus Lithobates; species Lithobates clamitans. The sequence goes on along the minus strand of JBBGZY010000081.1, from coordinate 2,678,990 downwards.
CCTACTCCCAAACTTTTTTTTGAAGTAAAACACATCCAAGTATTACTCTACACATTTTTTATTGTGCATTAAAAAAAGAAAACAAATAAAATTAGACATGCTATCTGCCAATAGAACTTAACCAAAAAGTGCATTCTATCCATCCAAAAATATAGAAAATATACCAAATCAAATCATTATTCAACCAAAAAATAAAATAAAAGCCTCATGCACGTGTCCTGCTTCTTAATATAGGGGCCAATAATGCCAAGAGTTGGTGAAAGCAGGGGTCCGTCATCCGGAGATATATCAGAAAATCATCTGGATTATTCTCCAGGAGCTCCCGCAGCAATGGCATATGACATATGACATGATTGGTCACGATTAATAAAGCAACTAATTTTTGGTCCAAGAAATCCTCCTCCTCCTGTTCCTGGACTGGACTTGGGTCAAAGCAATAACTCCAAGGCTAATAATAAATAACACGTTATCTCCTCCAATTCCGCAACATGGCTGGTTGAAGAACGGCCGTTCAGAAAGTAACTGAAAAGCGCGAAATGAAAAGTGCAAAATGAAAAGCGCAAAATGAAAAGCACGAATCAACACTCACCAAACTTCTACTAACACGAAATCAGCAGAAGGAGCCTAAAGGGTGGCACTAAAGAGCTGAAAAACCATGTACTACGTCACTATGTTCGTGTTTGTTGGCCGACAGTTGTGTGCCATTTGTATGCAAGACAAGCTTGGGGCCAACGCCCTTCGGACAAAAGTCCGCCGTTTTGTCTGCGGAAAATCCGATCGTGTGTACAAGGCTTAACACTAACCTCTCTATCCCTGTAAATAGAAAACGAGTATACATACCTTTTTGAAAGCAGATCTGACCTGCTCCGACCAGATCCCACACTGAGCTGTCAGCCGTGGCTTCTCTGTGTAGGTGGGTGCAGAGGAGACGGAGGATAATGGAAGCCCCATAGGAACTCTATGGGTGACGCCACAGTTGCAATGTTGCAGTGGTGAGTCTACAGCAGTGGTGAGTTTACAGCAAGAGCTCTGCAAGTCTACAGCATGAAAATGCAGCCACAGTGACCCCTGTGGTGGGATGACTATTGCACAACATAACTGAACCAGAACTTGCAGCAGACTTGCAGAATGTTTGCAAAGAAAGTTGATCTGGAGTCATGCAATGCTGACTTGCTACAATTGTGCAACAAACAACAACTGTGCAACAAACTTGTAAAGCCTGGCAAAGTCTAGCAATAGCTTAGCAAGTCATTTTCAAACTTGCAGCACAGTTGCTTACTATCTGGGGTCAGAATAATTTTGAGTCAGTCCATTGGTTTTGCTCTAAATCAGATGATAAAAAACGGTATATGTCTTTTTGATAATCTGTAGATCCAATCATATTATCTGATTCTATAATCATTCAATAAGATTGTTGTCATCATGTATGACCACCACTAGGACTACATGGCCAATTAATTCTCTTTGCTACTAAGATATTTCACTTCTTGATGACAATTATCTCATTAGCAGCACTTTAATTTTGTAGTGTTACAAAGAGCTAACTGCTAACACATGGTTTTCTAATTAGTAAAGAGATTATTTTGTCATTGCAGTCTATGCTGTCATACTTTCTACCAACTGTTGTATCTAGCAGCTGATATGTCTTATTATTTATATTTGAGCTCAACATCAGTGTTCAGTAAAGCTAATTACATGTATTCAGTTTTCAAAAGTGCCACTATAACATGTAACTAGTCCATAGATTGAATTGTTTGTTTAGAAAATATTTTTTTTGTCACTGGGTAAATGTATATGTACTTACTTTATTTGATCTTCGCTTGTTTTTACTATTTCTCTAGCTAAAATCAAATAAACAGTAAAATCAGATCACTGGTAACACAGACACATAGGTAGCTTATATTAGATGACTTTTCTTATTTTGAAACATAAAATAATATACTATTCATTCAAGCCTAAACCACTGGGACATTGTATTCTGGCAACGTATCTGGAGTTGTCAGAATACACTGATCACTGCAGCCACTGATCAAAAAACGTTTTCCAACTTGTCAGTCGGACAGAAGTTGATCTAACGAGCAGAGGCAGCCACAAACTGATTGAAATGATGCCAGTCCCTGCAGAACCGTCCAAATTTCAATCTATCTGTGGCCAGCTTTAGTAAACAGTACTCTTGGCAATTGTTCACTTTAGTGAGATTGCTAGCAATATATTTCAGTGTGGACTGTAATATATTTAATAGTTCCTCTACCTACAAACTTAGATTCTTGAGCATTGTTTATAAGTTGTTCATATTCTGTTACATATTATTTGCTTTACGAATTAATGTAGTTTGGCCTTGCTTGGCAGCCGTAGGAAAAGCCTTATAGTGTATGTAAATCCTAACAATGCACTTCTCTTATTCACTCCCTTCTGGTCTGGTAAATAACCATTGAACACATTTTGTGATAACAGTTTGATATGTGCAAAAAAAAGAAAAACTATTGATGGTGTCAGAAATGCAGAACTGTCTTGTGTCCTGTCCACACTTCCTGTGTTAATCAGCCCTCCCAGTTCTCATCCTGCACTACAGAACAGTTAGTGCCTATGCTATGGAGATAATAAGAATGTTTGGTAATTAGTAGTTAAAGGGCTGTAACCCTAAAAAAAACAAAAAAAAAAAAAACATGTTTCTGTCCTTTTATGGCACAAGATATAGCACAGTGCTTTTGCAGCTGCTCCAGTGCAAATTAAAGAAACGTATTAATTACTTTGATCCCCTCTGTTTTAGGTCCAGTGTGTGCGTTTTCCCAAAATTATAATGCTAAATACCGTCTTTGCAGAGCCCTGCTGTGCTAACACGTGACCTCCCTCTGCTAGCTTGCATTCACCAGAAGGAAATCTCAGCCCATCCCACTATACTCACTCAGGAAGGGAAGCAGAGGGAGGTCTCATGACGGGACAGCAGGGCTCTGCAAAGAAGGTATTTAGCATTATAATTTCAGGAAAACACACACAGTGTACTGAACAAGGACCTAACACAGAGAGAATCAGAGTAATTAATACATATGACTTTACAACCAACTTTAAGCAACAGACAACGAGACAGAGTTGACAGCAAGCTTTGCAAATTTGTTACACAAAAGGGCATTCCACAAAAAAAAAATTAGGAGCTGATTTTTTTTTATTTTACCCTGACGTATACTAGTTTAAAGGGATCAGTTTTTGCACTGGATGGAGCACACAACTCAGATACATTGATAGACATTGTGAAACACTGGAGAAAAAGCAATGGATGCTCCTTCTGCACTGAATGTGACAGTAGAAGTAGGCAGTTTCCAGTATCTGTGTCAAAGCCATAAGCGGTAGACCATATCAAATTTTCAGCTGGAGGAGTGGGTGTTCCTAGCAGATTGTTATGTATGAAGGCCACCCTAGGTAAAGCCCACACATGATGCTAAGCCTTTATGATTGACAGACCTGAAATTCAATTAATAAAAGTGGTGGGCCAGGGCAGTGAGGCTTTGGACTGACACAATGTAAAGATTCCCACTTTAGCACCATAAACCATTTAAATATCAACCGAGTACATGAAGGATACTTCATTTTTTTAAAAATACATGTGAAAGAGCAACTCAACATTAACAATCTCTTCAAAGTGTGCTGATGTCTTAAAAATACACCTGTCATGACCGTACAGGTGCTAAACAGCAACTCCAGGAGATATGTAAAATCGATCTTTGAACTGGTAATACTATCATGGGATTTTTTATCATCAAATGCATTCAGATTTGGCAGTCTTTTTGCTTATGGCAAAGAAAGCAGCATCTTGTATTACCAGCTTCTCTGGAGCTGACCATGCGCGGATTGAATTTTGGCTGATTCCTGTTGAATTTATCTAAATTCATTCTGTGGGTTTCCCTGACAGCACTACCTGGCTTGACAAAAGTTGATTTCTGAAAATTCTCAGCCAAAAAGTACCTGAATTCAATTAGATGCAGTCACTGTTCTGGTATTCTTGTAGCTGTAGTTGCCAGCTATCAGAATACAATGGCCGGCACTGCAGATTCATTTTTCTACACTGTTTAGCATGGATGGGAGAATCAAGTGATTTTTCTGAACCTGTATGTTCCAATTTAGTATACAGAGGATGGCTATTGAATCTGGCTCAGGAATTAAAGTGTATGTCAAGGCAAAATGAACACAGGCAGAAATAAAAATCTTATAGAGGTTCTAGCCTTTTCCTACTGTACTAAAGGAAGACAGCAGCAGAAGTCCGCATAACATGACTTATGGGGTAATCCTTCTAACCAAGTTCCGGATAGCAGATTAGATACAATGCTGGCAGCTAAAAGCTAAAGGACTGTAACTAGACGGTTAGCTAAGTGCAGAAGATGAACATTTGATCTTTTCTTCTGGCAGACTTTGTCACCTGAGTGTAAATGAAAAAAGATCATATCTGATTAGAGTGTTCCTCTAAAGCGGTTGTGTACCCGTAAACCAACAAAAAAAAAACTTGTAAGGCAAAGGCATAATGAGCTAGTATGCACCACATACTAGGTCATTATTAAATGCTTACCTTAGAATGAGGTCCCCGCATCGCATCCCGGTCAACGCCGAGGGAGCTGACATTTTCCCCTCAGCATTTCTTCCGGGTTCGCGGCGCTGTGAGTGGCCAAAGTCACGATGATGTCACTCCCGTGCATGCGCGTGGGAGTCCTCAGTTCCGGCAAGGTCCAGCACGATACGCCAGACCTTCACTGCACATGTGCCACTGACATCAGCGGCTGCATGCAGGGTGAATATCTCCTAAACCGTGTAGGTTTAGGAGATATTAATTTTACCTATAGGTAAGTCTTTTTATAGCCTTACCTGTAGGTAAAAAAGGGGTATAAAACCACTTTGACACTAATACACATACTTTTTAGAGTACAGGAGCCAGGATATCTTGTACCCTTTATATGTACTTAGTCATGTACTTAGTATTACTGTACGGCCGGCCATAGACGGATCGAAATCTGGATGGCTCCTACTGAATTTCGATCCGTCTATGGGCAGGTTGGTTGTACTGATGTCGATCCACTGATCAACTTCAGTATAACCAGCCTGTGGGGTTTTTGAATGTGATCACTATCAGCGGCTATGGCTGTTGGCAGATCATTGTATTGTGACGGCTGGGAAACCTCCCGCTGTCAGATTACAATAACACATTAGGAAGTCTTTCCCTATCAACGCTGACTGTGTTGATGGGGGAAGGAAAGAAAATTGTATAATGTATGGTTGGCTTATGTGTTAAAGTAGCGCTAAAGGCAAAACATTTTTTTATTTTAGATAGCATACGAAAGGGATATAACCCTGGTCCATTTTTTTTTCTGCCATCTGTGTGCCATTGGGGAGATTTCCTTTTACTTCATGTCCCATATCTAAAACAGGAAGTGAGAGGAAATCCCTCCAAAGTAAGGGGATCCTGGTGTGTCACCAGGGTCACCAGAACTAGTGTCCCCATTGAAAGATTTCCCCTCTATTACTGTTTTAGTTACAATAGGAAGCCCACCAGGAGAGCACAATGATTATTGATAGTGGCTATAACAGCCGCTAGCGATAATTACATGTAAAATTTGGCAGGCTGGTTGTACCCAAGTTGATAGATTGATCAACTTGGGTGCCTTCAGCCTGCCAATACGTGGTTTGAATCTCAGCCTGGTTCCTGCTTAAGCAACCGAGATTCGAACCAACCATGGCCGGCTTAAGTCCCATCCAAGTAAATATGTAAAAAAGAAAACCCTAGACTGTTTACTGAGTCAGAATGGTGAATGTTGCTGTTTGCCTGGCTTCTCTGGCACATATCTGGGAGAAGAACCCAGGACAAGGTCAGTGGTCTTTGTGGGGATTAATGCTACATACACAAAAATATAACATACCTGAATGTATCATTTCTGGATTTTCATACCTGTAAAAAAGCATAATATTCCTTTTGAGACTGTAAAGTCCAGTAGGGTCCACTTTTAAGATCTGATTGTTATTTATATAATAATTATTTCCACAACAGACGAAAACCAAAAAATCCAGTACACTGGATAATGCTATGAACAACAGGGATGTATAGAACACCTGTACTGAGAGACACATACAGTACAGACTTCCATTGCTGACTTCTGAAAATCGGATACCTGGCTGTGGGATCAGTTCACTACGAGGTAAAAACCACATGGATTTTTGCCTTAACTACTTCAATACAGGGCACTTTACCCCCTTCCTGCCCAGGCCATTTTTCAGCTTTCAGCAATGTTGCACTTTGAATGACAATTATGTGGCCCAATTTCATTTTTTTATATTTTTTTTTCACACAAATAGAGCTTTCTTTTGGTGGTATTTAATCACTGCTGGGTTTTTTTATTTTTTGCTAAAAAATACCAAAAATTTAGAAAAAAAGTTTTTCTTCATTTCTGTCAGAAAATTTTGTAAATAAGTAATTTTTCTCCTTCACTGATGTGCGCTGATGAGGCTACACTGATGGGCACTGATGTGGTGCCACTGATGGGCATTGATGAGGCGGCACTGATGGGGTGGCACTGATGGGCATTGATGAGGCGCCACTGAAGGGCACTGATGGGGTGGCACTGATGAGGATGCACCAATATGCAGCACTGATAGGTGGCACTGATAGGCGGCACTGATGGGCCCTGAAAGGCAGCACTGATTGGCATAACTGATGGGCACAGATTGACCTCACTGATGGGCACAGACAGCAGGTGTCACTGATGGGTACAGAGTGGCATCACTAATGGGCTCTGCTGGGGCTTTATTGTAATCAGAACACTGACGATCAGTGCTCTGATTACCTTTACACATCTTCCCTGTGAGGAGATGCTGCTGATTGGCTCTCTTCACCTCACACTCTGTCAGTGTGAGGCGAGGAGAGCCAATAAATGGCACTTCCTTGTTTAAATGTGATTGGCTGTGATTGGACACAACTGTTCACATGGGCAAATCATATGACGTCGTCCCTGAACGAGAGCTGCACTGCTCCACTGTCATTTGACGGTGGGGGGACAGCAAGTGGTAAAACACCTCAAGCGGTATTTATCTCAAAAGTAGTCATTCCACTAAAAATATTTATGTTTTGCAATATTTAGCACCCATATTTTGTGTTATTTTTTACGTGGTTTTATCAAAAATAATTTTCACAGGCCAACACTGCACCAGAGGAAGCTTGTTCTGTGGATGAAGACATTGAAAACATTGTGAAACCACAAAAACATTCTTAGCGTGCCTTCTATATACAGAATAATCCCCCTCTAGTGCAATGTAAAATGTTGGCCCTATTCACATGGGGCAATTACATGTGTGCCCCTCGCAGGACCGTGTTTTACCAGCACAGGGATGCACAGGTTTCGCCCGCATCCAAGTATGGGTATTCCCATTCATGTCTTTTGGGACACATCGGCTACATGGACGCAGCTGCGGTGTACCGATATAATATTAGTGCGGGTGCATGTGGGTTTGTATCCCTGAACTCACACTGGATGCGTTCAACACCGTTCACCCGCACCTGCACAAATGTCACATTGGGGGCAGTGGCTTTGTCCATGCAGCTGCTGCATCCCACTCGATAGCTTTGAGCCTGGCAGGGGAATGCATGAAAAACCTGTGCATCCCCTTGTTGGTAAAACGAGTGTAATCTCCCTATGTGAACAAGGCCTTATTTACATTCCCGAACTAAGGGCATAACATTTTCACACTGATACATTGTCTTCTTTAAACTTACTGACCAGTTCAAAATTCACCTCATTGATATTGTGTACAATATTAAAATATTGACCGCTTATACCATGAGATAAGTAACCAATGTGTTTTTTTAGTGAATTGAATTTTGTTGCAGTCATTTTTTTTTTAATCAGGAATATTGAAACAAATTCAGTTCCGGTGTCAAAAAAGCCAAGTGTGCATCTGAAGTGTGACATAACATTGCACAGTATTATTTTTTGCGGTATTTACTGAATTTGTGATATTTAACTCAAATTCAATCTTTCACTTTGATGGATTATTTTATTGCATATAAAATATCACAAATATTGCATGCAATAATTACTATTGAATTGGCCTTTGCTGTGTTTATTCTCTGGATTCCAACATTTGTGCAGAACTAGCCCAGAAAGGGCATCCAGATCAAGAATTTTTACTTCATTCCGACTTTACTTTCTTGTTCTGTGTATAACTCATAAAATACCAAGGCTGGATGCAGCAATGTTAGTGGGGGTCAGCAAAGACAGCCTACATATCGTTCACAGTGCAGGTTTCTTCTTCTATAGGTACTGGAGGCACAGAAATTCTGGGGGCCCTCTCCCCCAGTCAATGACGAGAGAGCCAAATATTGACAGGAAACATGTGGTCTTCAACAGACCGATTTCCTGACCTGGGCTGCAAACTGAGTGCTATATCTTGCCCACAGTGACCTTTACATGCAGAGGAAGCAAACTCTGCTTTAAAGCAGCACAATTCTGACAATGGAATACAAAACTTACATGACGGTTCTTCCATTCTTACAAATCCAATTTTCTGTGTAAAAATGAATAAAATCAGTGACATATCTCAGCATGGACTTGTATATTTTTACATAATGTTATCATTTTTATTTCCTTTACAATAAGATATCATCAGATGCTGTTTTTGGACTAAAACAATATAAAGCTTCCCACTTTAGAGCCACGAACCATTTAAATATCACCTGAGTACAAAAAAGGATGCTTCATGTTTTTAAATATACATGTGAAAGAGAGAAACTCAATGTGAACAATCTTTTCAATGTGTGTTGATGTCTTAAAATACCCCTGTCATGACTGTATAGGGGTACCTCCTTCTGAAATTACTAGTTACCTGGCAGTGTTTGACTTTTTAAAGGATAAGTTCGCCTTTTGTAACATGTTACATGCTATACCCACATTTAATTTTTCTAGGAATATCCAACTACATACAAGAAAAAAAAAAAATCAGCAGAGCTTCACCTCATTCACTGAGAAAATTCCCTTGCAAAGTGCAACAGTCCATTTGCTTTTAGTAAATCAACCCACTTTTCTCTACATATACAGTAGCTTCTAGACTTATGCTTCTTTTTTAAAACTAATCTGAGTGTTTTTTGTTTTTTTTTTCTGCTAGTTCATTCGTGAACATGCCCATTCCAATGTAATGGGTTTACATGTTTGCTCAAGTTCATGGCACCCCTCTAAATTCATGGAACCCATCATCTATTATATTACCCAATAAATTACATTCGGGCCTTTTTCTCCAGTGAAGTGGAAGGTTGTTGCCATCCTAAATCCATCTTGATGATCGCAGATCATCTCAAATCATTAGCGGCTTATGTAACTGAGATAATTAGTGGAGAAAATGTTCTCCGCTGAATAGCTCAGCACACAGAGAAGACGTCATTCACAGTAACAGAAACAGTTTATGACAGTACGATCTCAGCACCTCATTGGCCAGGTTAGAAACTTAGAAAAAAAAAATATATATATATCTATGCATTAAGATCAAAAGCCTTCTGTGTGCAGCAGCCACCCTTGCACCCCCTAATACTTACCTGAGCCGCATCTCTATCCAGCGATGTCCACGAGTGTCTCGGCTGTCCGAGACTCTCGCTCCTGATTGGCTGAACACAGCAGCTGTACTATTGGCTCCCGCTGCTGTTAATCAAACTCAGTCTGCCAATCAGGAGAGAGAGGGGGCAGGCTGGGTCGCAGCGCAGTGCCTGAATGGACACAGGGAGCTGTGACTCGGCACTCAACAAAAAGGGGGGGGGGGTGGGCAGAAGCACAGAAGAGACACCCGAGAAGAGGACGATCTAGGCTGCTCTGTGCAAATCCACTTCACAGTTCATGTAAGTATATGTTTGTTATTTATATTTAAAAATGTAAGTGTAAGAGAAGTTTGTTGGGCAAGGTACTGTATATACTTGAGTATAGGTCGATCCAAATATAAGTCGAGACCCCTGATTTACCACAAAAAAATGGGAAAAACGTATTGACCCGAGTATAAGATGAGGGTGACAAATGCAGCAGCTACTGTAAGTGGAAAAGAGGGTCAACAATGCCCATTTGCAGCTGCATGCCTCCATGTGTCCTGTGCAGCCTACCTGTGTCCTGTGCATGTGTCTTGTGCAGCCTACTTGTGTCCTGTGCAGCCTACTGGTGTCCTGTGCGTGTGTCCTGTGCAGCCTACCTGTGTCCTGTGCGTGTGTCCTGTGCAGCCTACCTGTGTCCTGTGCAGCCTACCTTTGTCCTGTGCATGTGTCCTGTGCAGCCTACCTGTGTCCTGTGTAGCCTACCTGTGTCCTGTGCAGCCTACCTGTGTCCTGTGCAGCCTACCTGTGTCCTGTGCATGTGTCCTGTGCAGCCTACCTGTGTCTTGTGCAGCCTACCTGTGTCCTGTGCAGCCTACCTGTGTCCTGTGCAGCCTACCTGTGTCCTGTGCATGTGTCCTGTGCAGCCTACCTGTGTCCTGTGCAGCCTACCTGTGTCCTGTGCAGCCTACCTGTGTCCTGTGCAGCCTACCTGTGTCCTGTGCATGTGTTCTGTGCATCCTACCTGTGTCCTGTGCAGCCTACCTGTGTCCTGTGCATGTGTCCTGTGCAGCCTACCTGTGTCCTGTTCAGCCTACCTGTGTCCTGTGCATGTGTCCTGTGCAGCCTACCTGTGTCCTGTGCAGCCTACCTGTGTCCTGTGCAGCCTCCGTTTGGCGATCTGCATCCTCCGTGTGCCGCTCTGCATTCTCCGTGTGCCGCTCTGCATCCATCAACCAGCGCATGATAATACCATTCGGCGGCCATTCCACTGTTCAAAAGCCGTGCCTCCTCCTCGTCTGTGATGGGCAGAACACTCCATTTCCCAGCAGTCAGCGGTCAGCCTATCACGGACATTCTCTCATACTCATACCACGGACGAGATGAGAGAATGTCCGTGATAGGCTGTACACTGACTGCTGGGACATGGAATGTTCTGCCTATCACAGACGAGGAGGAGGCACGGCTTTTAAACAGTGGAATGGCCGCCGAATGGTATTATCACACGCTGGCCGCTGTCTGTCTGCATGATACGCTGATTGTCAGAGAATCTAATTGACCAGACTGTGTGGACTGCACAGAGGAAACCCAAAACACATAAAAGTGAAATAATGGTGTTTAATAAATAAGTGACAAGTAAAGAAATATAAACAGTGCAAAACCAACACAACAAACCCACTACAAACAACAATATATACAAGGAAATGGAGATACCGTAATCGTAAACAAAGCCAGGCCAAGGTCATACACAGGGAGATCAAACCAGCAGGACAGGAAGAGGGTGGATGGATGGGATACAGGGCAGGGATCCAAGGTAACCAGGAACAGAGGGGATAGGCTCAGGATAGGGATGGGATCAGATCAGGTCAGGTCAGGACAGGACAGGACAAGGCAGATGCAGGCTCAAGGTCAAAGTAACGGGCAGCAAGGTTAGAGTGCAGGGAGAGAGATACCAAGGCAAGCCTATGAGGGCTTGCCGGGTATTTATAAGGCTGGTAATTGACCTCATGTCACAGCTGAGCGCAGTGTGTGTTGTCTGCTCCATACTGCCAGGATCCATCCGCTGGTGGACATCAGTACTGCGGCCAAAAGATGAAATGACACCAGCAGGGAAAATATTCTCCTGACAGTTCAACACTGCCAGGAGACACCTGCTGGTGGACCCCAGTACTGCATGCCAAATGATATATCTTACCAGTGGATGGACCCTTTCCTGACAGTACCCCTCCCTAAAGGAGCGGCCTCCGGACGCTCCAACTGGTCTTAATTGTCCATGGTCTATGACATCAGGCAGAATGGTGGAAGAAGGCATTTCAGGCTGGTCATCAGGCACATCCGGGCAGACGGCTGGCATGTCAGAGTCTTTAAGCTGGGCAGCGGACAGGAACAACTTGAGCTGGACAGCACACAGGAACAACTTGAGCTGGGCAGCACACAGGAACAACTTGAGCTGGGCAGCACACAGGAACAACTTGAGCTGGGCAGCACACAGGAACAACTTGAGCTGGGCAGCACACAGGAACAACTTGAGCTGGGCAGCACACAGGAACAACTTGAGCTGGGCAGCACACAGGAACAACTTGAGCTGGGCAGCACACAGGAACAACTTGAGCTGGGCAGCACACAGGAACAACTTGAGCTGGGCAGCACACAGGAACAACTTGAGCTGGGCAGCACACAGGAACAACTTGAGCTGGGCAGCACACAGGAACAACTTGAGCTGGGCAGCACACAGGAACAACTTGAGCTGGGCAGCACACAGGAACAACTTGAGCTGGGCAGCACACAGGAACAACTTGAGCTGGGCAGCACACAGGAACAACTTGAGCTGGGAAGCACACAGGAACAACTTGAGCTGGGAAGCACACAGGAACAACTTGAGCTGGGCAGCACACAGGAACAACTTGAGCTGGGCAGCACACAGGAACAAACCGAGCTGGGCAGTAGGCTCCGGGTCATCGAGCTGGGCAGCAGGCTCCGGGTCATCGAGCTGGGCAGCAGGCTCCGGGTCATCGAGCTGGGCAGCAGGCTCCGGGTCATCGAGCTGGGCAGCACACATCGGGTCATCGAGCTGGGCAGCAGGCTCCGGGTCATCGAGCTGGGCAGCAGGCTCCGGGTCATCGAGCTGGGTAGCAGGCTCCGGGTCATCGAGATGGACAGCAGGCTCTGGAACATTGGGCCGAACAGCGAGCACCGTAAGGGCAGGCCGGATTACAGGCACCGGCTCAGCAAGCTGGGTAACAGACCCCGGCCCAGTGGGCTGGGTAACAGGCCCCGACCCAGCGAGCTGGACACCGGGCACTGGTTCGGCAAGCCGGATAACGGATACTGGCTTGACAGGCCAAGTGACGGACTTCGGTTTAGCAGACTGGGTAATGGGCACCAGTTCAGCGGACCGGGTAACGGGCACCGATTCAACAGACTGGGTAACGGGCACCGATTCAGAAAGCTGAGACACGGGCACCGAAACTCCAGGCTGAAACACGGGCACCGAAACTTCAGGCGGAAACACGGGCACCGAAACCTCAGGCTGCGATACCAACATCACGACATCAGGCTGGAAGACAGGTACCAGGATATCAGGCTGGAGGATGGTCACATCAAACCGGAAAGCAGGCTCATCAGGCTGAACAGTGGGCACATCAGGCAGAACAGCAGGTACTGGCACAACAGGCTGAACAGGTACATTGGACTGGTCAGTAGTCGCTGAAGCGTCAGACTGGAACATGGACACTGGAATTTCGGGCTGAGCAGCAGGCACTGGGACCTCAAACTGGGCAGCGGACACAGGCATTGGCACAACTGGCTGAGTAGTAGACACTGGCACATCAGGCTGGAAAGCGGACTGGAAAGCCGGCACCGAGACATCGGACCAGGCAGCGGGTGCTGGAACTTTAGACTGGGCAGCAGACACAGGCGCTGGCACATCGGGCAGAACAGCAGGTACATCGGACTGGTCAATAGTGGCTGGGGCGTCAGACTGGAACATGGACACTGGGATTTCAGGCTGGAAGGCAAGCTTCAAGACATCCGGCTGGAAGGCAGGCATATCAGACTGGATAGCAGGTGCATTAGACTGGAGAGCGGGTGCATCAGACTGGAAGGTGGGCACACCAGACTGGAAGGTGGGCACACCAGACTGGAAGGTGGGCACACCAGACTGGAAGGTGGGCACACCAGACTGGAAGGTGGGCACACCAGACTGGAAGGTGGGCACACCAGACTGGAAGGTGGGCACACCAGACTGGAAGGTAGGGACATCAAGTTGGAAGGCAGGGACATCAAGTTGGGAGGCAGGGACATCAAGCTGGAAGGCAGAAACCAAGACATCAGGCTGAAAAGCAAGCTTCGGGACATCAGGCTGGGAGGCAGGCATGAAGACATCAGACTGGGGAGCGGGCACAGACTGAAAAGCGGGCACCGGGACTTCAGGCTGGAAGGCAAGCTTCAAGACATCCGGCTGGAAGGCAGGCATATCGGACTGGATTGCAGGTGCATTAGACTGGAGAGCGGGTGCATCAGACTGGAAGGTGGGCACACCAGACTGGAAGGCAGGGACATCAAACTGGACAGCGGGCACAGGCATTGGCACAACAGGTTGCGTAGAAGACACTGGCGCATCAGGCTCGGTAGCAGGCACTGGTTTGACAGAATCAGGTGGGTTAGTTGGTGTGGAAGCAAGTTGGGTTACTGGCAGGATCGTGTTGGTAGGAAAGAATTTTTGTTTCTATTTTGGTTTAGCCCGTGCAGTCTTGTATGTAGGTGCAGGGCTGAAAGAAAAGAAAGTAGCTGGATCGAAGGAAGACCAAGGAACTGTAGCTAGAGAGGGGTTTTGTGCGACTGTTACAGGTGGAGGAGAAGAGACAGGTGGATTGAAGGCGGGATAGGTGCTACACTTGGAGACTGGGTAGTAGTATTTGGTAGGGGGTTTGATAAACTGGGCTGTAGCTGAGGTTGCCATAGGCGACGGGGAGATACATTTTTGGGGAGACAGAGGATTAATGGCAGGGCTGGAGTATTGTGGCTTAGCAAAAGACAGGAGATCTGACCATACCTGCAGCACAGGTTGAACAAACGCTGATTCACACACAGCCTGACTAATCAAGGATTGCACCGACTGGATGCAATTAGACAACACTTGCTGTGAACAGGAGGAATAATGTTCCATAAAATAGGCTGGATCATCCTCTAACAACCAAACAAGGGATTCAACTTGGCCATAATTGAAGGGGGGCGAAAAATCATCACTTCCCTCGGGAATGCATGACAGGGCTGGTTTTGCACATAACTGGATCAGAGGCTGAACATCTTCAAAAGACATATACCCCTGATCCACTAGGGAATGAGCTGATCGGATAGTTTCCATCAGCCGGTCACTAGTCCACCCTTTTAAAATCTGGCGACAATATTCACCATCCTCTTCTGCTAGCAGAGAATAATAAAGAATTTCATCGAAATCCATGTTAGCAGACCCGATAAACCAGGATGGTTTCCTCAATGCAGCCACGTCTGGTCAGGGATGGCCTTGGTATACTGTCAGAGAATCTAATTGACCAGACTGTGTGGACTGCACAGAGGAAACCCAAAACACATATAAGTGAAATAATGGTGTTTAATAAATAAGTGACAAGTAAAGAAATATAAACAGTGCAAAACCAACACAACAAACCCACTACAAACAACAATATATACAAGGAAATGGAGATACCGTAATCGTAAACAAAGCCAGGCCAAGGTCATACACAGGGAGATCAAACCAGCAGGACAGGAAGAGGGTGGATGGATGGGATACAGGGCAGGGATCCAAGGTAACCAGGAACAGAGGGGATAGGCTCAGGATAGGGATGGGATCAGATCAGGTCAGGTCAGGACAGGACAAGGCAGATGCAGGCTCAAGGTCAAAGTAACGGGCAGCAAGGTTAGAGTGCAGGGAGAGAGATACCAAGGCAAGCCTATGAGGGCTTGCCGGGTATTTCTAAGGCTGGTAATTGACCTCATGTCACAGCTGAGCGCAGTGTGTGTTGTCTGCTCCATACTGCCAGGATCCATCCGCTGGTAGACATCAGTACTGCGGCCAAAAGATGAAATGACACCAGCAGGGAAATATTCTCCTGACAGTTCAACACTGCCAGGAGACACCTGCTGGTGGACCCCAGTACTGCATGCCAAATGATATATCTTACCAGCGGATGGACCCTTTCCTGACACTGATCATGTAGGCAGACGGCGGTGACTCGAGTATAAGTCGAGGGGGGCACTTTCAGCCTAAAAAAAAGGGCTGAAAATCTCGACTTATACTCGAGTATATACGGTATGTATTTTTGCTGATGATTCAAAGGTGTGTAATAGGTTTAATATCCCTGGAGGTGTCTAACATGGAACATGATTTGGCATTGCTGGAAGATTGGTCAAAGCAGTGGAGACTGCTCCTAGAAAAAAGAGAGTGCAACATTGGGGGTACAATGTCAGCAAGCACTACAACAGAAAAAGATTTGGGGGTACTTATTTCAGATGATTGCAAAATAAGCAAACAGTGTGACCAGGCAGTGGGAAAAGCAGATAGAATACTAGGATGCATCACTAGAGAGATCACCAGCAGGAGAAAGGAGGTTCTGATTCCCTATATAGATCTTTAGTGAGACCTCATTCAGAATACTATGTCCAGTTCTGGAGACCTCACTTACAAAAAGAGATTGATGAGAGAGAACGAGTCCAGAGATAGGTAACAAAAATGATGAAAGGTGTGGGGGATAAAACATATCGAGAGCGACTTCAGGAACTGATTATGTACAGTCTGGATGAAAGAAGGAAAAGGGGAGACATGATTGAAAACTTTAAATACATCAAGGGGGTGAATAAGGTTCAGGGGGGCAGTTTTTTTCTATATTAAACCAAAATCAAGAACACGGGGCCATGACCTCAAGCTAACTGGAGGAAAGTTCAAAACTAGTTTTAGAAAAAGGAAAATTTATTATCAAATACTTACCGTAATTTTCCTTTCCTGATGGACTCCATGGCAGCCTACGTGTGGGTTTACCCCGCCTCCTCTCCAATGCTATAGGACCCCATTCCCATAAATGAGTACTCACCACTAGCTACAGCATTCCATAACTAGCCTACTCTTTGACCAATGGGTGGGAACTCCGTCTGCCATGGAGTCCATCAGGAAAGGAAAATTACGGTAAGTATTTGATAATAAATTTTCCTTTTTCCTGACAGACTCCATGGCAGCCTACGTGTGGGAAATAACTAGCCGACCACACGGGTGGGTATGCTGAATCAAACAAAAATTTTAATTTGTCCTATCAACCGATAGGATTCTCAAACCAAAGTCTAGAGAGGATAATGAAGCAGGCTCAATACAGTAATGAGACATGAAAGTGTTGATAGAGGCCCACGAGGCTGCTTTGCAAATGGTGTCTGGGGCCACATGTCGAGCTGCCGCCCATGAAGCTGCCATTTCCCTGGTGGAGTGAGCTGTCACCGCCTGTGGAGGAGCCAAGCCCTTTGCCTTGTATGTTTGTTGAATAGTTTGAACAATCCAAGTAGCGAGTGTCCTAACTGAGGCTTTCTTTCCTTTGTTACTTCCCGAGTGTAGGATGAATAGATGGTCAGAACGTCTGAAGGGAGAAGTCACTCTCAGATATTCTTTAATTGCTTCTCCTACATCCAGAGGATGAATCTCAGAGGACTCAAGAGACCTAAATGTGGGAAGGACTATCTCTTGATTATCATGGAACACCGAGGACACTTTTGGGTTAGAACCCAGCATAGGGATAAGGACTACTCGATCCGGGAAGAACGTTAAGAAGGGTTCTTCACAACCCAGAGAGCCAATCTCAGAAACTCTTTTTGCCGATGTGATGGCTACTAGAAAGACTACTTTAGCTGAGAAGTCCTTGACAGAGAGCGGGGAAGTCCCAGTAGTACTGAGTCCGGAGATTGAGTCTAGGACAAGTGGCAGGTCCCATTTGGGGAATCTGGATTTCCTTTGGGGCTTGAGCCTTGAAGTGCCACGAAAAAATTGTCAGATTAGTGGATTAGTTGCCCAGGAGGACCCAGAGAAGGCCGACAGTGCCGAGACCTGAACCCTAAGCGAGCTGATGGATAATGGTAGATCTAAGCCCGTTTGAAGGAAGCTGAGTATATCTTGCACCCCCGGGTGTCTAAAAGACCTGCCGCTAGAGGAGCAAAAATCCACAAATTTGGACCAGATTCTACTGTAAACTCTATTTGTGCTGGATCTTCTTGAACTCATGAGAGTCGATATTACTGTAGGAGCACAGCCAAGCGAGATTAGCCTCTCCCTCTCAAGAACCAGACCATCAGTCTCAGCACTGCTGGACACGGGTGCAGGACTGACCCCTGAGAAAGAAGGTCAGGCCTGAGAGGGAGAGGCACCGGGTCCCTGAAGCTGAGTTGGACAAGGAGAGGGAACCAGGGTCTGTTCGGCCAGTATGGAGCTATCATCAACACTTCGGCTGTTTCTGAACGGAGTTTCTGCAGGAATCTCAGGATGACTGGAAGCGGCGGGAAGGCGTACGCCTTGCTGAACTTCCAACGGTCCGTCAGTGCATCTGACCCGAGGGCCTGACTGCAACGGCTTCTGGTGTAAAATTTCTCCAGTTTGAAGTTGTGGCGAGAGGCGAACAGATCTACCTCGGGGTTGATCCCTAGTGAGGAGACCCATCTGAACGTCTCCATATGAAGAGACCACTCGTTGTTGTCCAGTTCGGTGCGTGAAAGGAAGTCCGCTTGAGCATTCTGGACTCCTGGGATGAACACTGCTGAAATATTGCAAAGGTTCTTCTGCGCCCACGAAAGGATGGGCTTGACTTCTCGAAGGAGAGTGGGACTTCGGGTACCCCCTTGCCTCTTCACGTAGGCGACGGCCGTTGTGTTGTCCATTCTTACCAGTACTGACTTCCGTTTCAGTAGGTGAGAGAAGGCCTGTAGAGCACACCAGGCCGCCCTGAGTTCCAGAACGTTCCAACCTGGGACTGGACGGCAGGAATCCCATTTGCCCTGGGCGAGGTTCGAGCCGCAGAGGGCCCCCAACCCGTCCCGCTGGCATCGGTCGTCACCGTGACCCAGAGATGGGGGCGATGGAATGACATGCCAGGAGATTCTTGCGTTGAAGCCACCAAAAGAGGCTGTTCCTCATTGACGAAGTCACCCGGATGACTTGATTCTTGTCCCCTGTCCTCCACTGCTGCAGGAACCCTGACTGGAAGGGACGTAACCTCCACAAGGCCCACTTGACCATGGGCGTCGTAGAAACCATCGTGCCAATGATTTCCAGGCACTGAGAGGCTTTTAGGTGTGAGGCATGTACAGCCCGAGAAATTCTGTCCCGCACCACCGGAATTTTCTGTAGTGGAAGTGAAATGGTGCCTCTTACAGTGTCGAACTGAGCTCCTAGGTTTATTAGGCGTTGCACTGGATTTAGATGACTTTTTGCCAAGTTCAGAAGCCACCCGAAACTGGATAGGGTGGAGAGCACCTGTTCTCGGTGGGCCAGCAGCTGCTCCCTGCTTTGCGATAACACAAGGAGGTCGTCGAGGTAGTGATAAAGACGTACCCCCTTCAGTCCTATGTGAGCCACTGTGGCCAAGAGAATTTTTGAAAAGACCCGGGGGGACGTTGTCAATCTGAAGGGGAGGCAGATAAACTGTAGATGCTCTTGCCCTACTTGGAAGCGGAGGTATTTGTGAAACCCTTCTTCTATCGGGACGTGGAAATAAGTGTCCTTTAAGTCGATGGAAATCATCCAATCGCCTGGCTGAATAGCTTGCTGAATAGTCGACAGCGTTTCCATCTTGAATCTCCCTGGCTCTATAAACTCCTTGAGGTAGGTCAGGTCTATGACCGGGCGCCAAGAGCCACTCTTTTTTTGAACCAGGAAGAGAGGGGAGTATATTCCCTGAAACCATTCGTCCCTCGGGACGCACACCACCGCTCCTTGAGATTTCAGGAGATCCACATAGGACAGTAGCACCTGCTTTTGATCTTCCGACCGGGGCAGAAGAGTGGGAATAAATTTGGGGGGCGGAGCACTGGAGAAGGTCCATCTGTGACCTGTCGAGACCATCTTTATTACCCAAAAGTCCGAGATCGAGGCCACCCAGACGTGCCAGAAGAGGCGCAGCCGTGCCCCTACCCGACCCGCGGGCGCAATCTCAAAAAGACTTCGCCTGTTCACGGCCGCTGGATGTCTGGCCTTTAGCGGACTTGCGAAAAGATGTCTGGCCCCTGCTCCAATTTTTCCTGAAGTCCCTACCGGGCTTGTACGAGCGAGCTTCCCTCGAACGCTCCGGAGAGCGTCTTCTGAACTGCGGCTTCTTCCGACCAAGAAGGCGCCTGTCCTGGGGGAGAAACCCTGACTTGCCACCCGTGGCTCATGTTATGGCATCGTCTAGTTTGTTGCCAAACAACGAAGACCCCTCGAAGGGAATTTTACACCAGGCTTGTTTGGAAACGGGGTCAGCAAGCCAAGGACGTAACCATAAAGCCCGTTTGGCCGTGACCGACGACAGCATAATTTGTGCCAATAGGCGAATCAAATCAATGGATGCCTCCCCCAAGAACACCGCCGCTAGCTTTAATTCTGCAGCTGCTGAACTTCCCGCTAGCTCCTCTGAAACCCCTTTAAGGAAGGAATCCACATTCTCCGTCCAGGCCTCCATGGCTTTTGACATGGCTGCCAGAGCCAAAGCAGGTTTACAGGCCGTTCCGGCCAACCCGTAAATCCTCTTCAAGTCTTGGTCGATCCTTCTTTCAAGACCATCCTTGAAGGACACTGCATCTTCCAAGGGGAGTGTAATATGCTTAGCTACACGCATTAGGGCTGCGTCTACAAGGGGAGCATTCTCCAGATACTTCACCTCTTCTGACTTGAAGGGATATAATCTGGAGGTCTTATTTGTCATAGATTTGTCATAGAGGACTTCCTGTCCGTCTTACTCCATTCCTCATCAATGATTTCTTTCAGCTCAGAAAAGAGCGGAAAATTTGCGCGTTCTTTCCCCAAATGCTTGAAGAACTTTTTCTGCTTGGCCGGGGGAGTAGAGGGATCCTCCCACTCAAGAGCCTCCTTGATTGCCTTAATTAAAGGTGACACCATACTGAAGTCAAAACTTCCGACTTCCTCTTCTTCCTGAGGATCATCATCTGAGGAGTCAAGGGAGGCCACATACGGCTGAGAAGTGCCCGGGTCTTCACGGGCTTCATCGGCCGGGGGGCCAGACAGTGTAGTAGACTGGCTCAGTGTGTGGGGAGAATCCAGCTCCTTTAGGGACTGCTGTACTACGCGTTTAACGAGAGTTTCCAGACGCTGGTTCTCCGATTCTTTTTCCCTGGTCGCCCCCGGGCATAGCAACGGTCACACAGTGACTTGCCCTCCGGAACTCGTGTTCCACATCCCCAGCAGGCTCTTCGATCAGAGCGGCTGTCGTGGCGGTGGGAGCGGTGTCTGGAGGAGGAATGAAAGCGTCTCTCCTGGTGGTGGTTTCCAGACGTAGAGTCTCGCCTGGATCTTGAAGGTGACTGGTGTTGTGGCCTGGCAAGGTCTCTGTCATTCTGGACCACGATCTGAGGGTCCGATCTAGAAGGGCTGGGAGAAAAAACACAGTAGGGAGGGGGAAAAAAAGGCGAGACCAACATCAGATAATGCAATTCACAATGCGACTGACTCTCAACCCCTCCCCTCATAAGCACATACCTTGTGCGTGAGGGCTGGCCACTTAAAGGCGGTGAATTGTCCAAGACTTCCATATGAAGAGCGACACAGTCCGGTTAGTCTGCAGATAAAGGCGGCCTGAACGGGCCGAGATACCAGTAAGAAAAAAGGGTCATTCTGCCCCATAAATACATACAAAGTGCACTTGCAACGTATGTCCAGAAAAAAAAAAAAAGGCCCTTCTTATATCTGGACGTAAGAAGAAAATATAGCTCATTCACCCCTTTCAAAAGAAAACACTTTTTTTTTTTTTAAATAAAAGTAAATATACATATTGCATTTTACTCCTTCCTTTTTTTCTTTTTTTTTTTTTTTTTTAGTATGCAGGAAAGTTTAATCAGGCACTCACCTAAAGCAGACCAGGGCTGGAAATGGGGAAAAAACCGCTCCACTCCTACTCACTGTGAGGGCATTCCCACTGTGAAGGAGTCTAGGAGCAGCATTTAAACCCCCCGCCCCTGACGTCACCGCCCGACCTCGCGCCTGCGCCGTCGGACGGTGACTGTACTGCGCATGTGCCGATAGCCGAGCGTTCCGCCGCTCTACGCACGCGTGAGCCAAGCCTCGGACCCGAGGAGGCTACCGCACATGCGCGAGCAGCGCGGACGGCTGAACCCGGAAGTGCTGAGGCGAGCTGGAACGCACAAGTGCTCCAGCCGCCATGAGGGGGAAAACGGTCCCAACAAAGACCGGGGCGGTCATAGCCAGAGCCAGAAGACCTAGGGGGGGAAACGGACAGTACATAGAAAAAACTGCCATGGAAAAAACTTTAAACTTCCGACCTTGCCAGCCATTGATGTCCCTGGACGTTCGGCATACAGAGGCGACCATCCCTCCACCAAAGGGGTAAACATCAGCCTCTACCTGCTACTCGCCCGCCCGTGGCTGGGCCCTGAGCTGCACCGCAAAAGGTATGCCATGATCTTGGATCCGTCCAACCGGACGCGAACATCTTGTGTAGGTTCATTGGAGGAGGACAAAAAAGGAACGCTGTAGCTAGTGGTGAGTACTCATTTATGGGAATGGGGTCCTATAGCATTGGAGAGGAGGCGGGGTAAACCCACACGTAGGCTGCCATGGAGTCTGTCAGGAAAGTATTATTTTACTGAAAGGGTAGTTGATGCTTGGAATAAAGTACCAGCAAAGGTAGTGCTACACAGTCAACAGTAAATGGCTTCAAACATACTTGGGACAAACAGATCTATACTCAGACAAAAAAGTTAAGGAAAAAAATTGAAAAAAGCAAACCAATAAAAAAAAATAAATAAATAAAAAAAATGAAAATGGGCAGACTCGATTGACTACTCAGTCTTTTTTCTGACGTCACTTTTCTGTGTTTCTAGGTTCAACCATTTCACTATACACCATTAATAATAATAAAAAGCACATGCCTGAATATTGTTTAAATATTAATAATTAGAATGTCATATAGTTATTGTGGGTGTTTGTTAATTGTGAATGTGGGGACTTTAACGTAAATATTTTATTTTTATTAGGACATTTTTTTATAGGGTGAATGTTGTTTTACTTTCACTTTTTCATTCATGTTACTGAAATATGAACAAAGCATATCCCTCTATAGTGTGTACTTGTCTCAATTAAAGTGTCATTTCTGTCTGCTGCTTTGTTCCGCTGCTATAAGCATGAGTCACGTCTAACATGTTTTCCTGACACCAAGAGGAAAATGGTGAAAGTAGAGTGACAGCCTCAGCTCTGTTCCTGTGAACTGTATGGGGGGGGGGGTGCCTCTTCCCTCCAATCAGCTCTCAGAGCTCTCATCAGTGAGCTCTGCAGTGTGTAATTTCAACACTCCACCCTATTTTTTCTGAACTCTCAGGCAAGCTTATTAATTCAGCACTTTGAACAGGTGTAGAGGATAGATGGCTGCAGGTACAACTTATGTAGGAGGATTTGTTTCATCTCTGAGGCCAGTCACTTCACTGGGTATTTGTAAGGCCTTTTTCGCACTGAGGCGCTTGTAAACTGCCAGTAAAACACTGAGCACTTTGAAGAGCTTTTCAGGTGCTTTTGAAGAGCTTTTCAGGCACTTTTGAAGTGCTTTCAATTTATTTCAATGGAGAGGGGCGTTTTTTTCACTGCCCTGCCAGCGCAATGCCCCAGTGTGAAAGTATTCATTGATTTTAATGAACATAGGTTTTCGTGAGCTTTTCAGGCACTTTTTTAGTGTGAAGGCACCTGAAAAGCGCCACAGTGTGAAAGGGGTCTAATGCCCCGTACACATGGTCGGAGTTTCCGACCATGTCTGATGGGAGCCTTTCATCGTATATTCCGACCGTGTGTATGCCCCATCTGACTTTTTACGTTGAAAATTCAGACGGACTTAGATAGAGAACATGTTCTATATTTTTCCGATGGAACAAATTCCTATCGGGAAAATCGCTCGTCTGTATGCTGTTCCGACATACCAAAAATGATGCATGCTCTGAAGCAAGTACAAGATGTCGTACGTGTTGTCCCGTCATACGTGTTGTACGTCACCGCGTTCTTGACGGTCGGAATTTGGTGTGACCGTGTGTATGCAAGACAGCTTGAGCAGAATTCCGTCGGAATTCCGTCGGAAAAACCTTCAGAGTTTATTCCGACAGCAAAACCGGTCGTGTGTACAGAGCATAAGGGTTTACATCCACTTTAAGAGAAGTGATCTACACTGCTACATAAACCGACATTCAAAGGAGAACTGCTTACTGCGATCCTATCAGTGGTGATTTACTGCTGCTTAACCGCTTGCCAACCGCCTCACGCAGATATACTGCGGCAGAAGGGCTCGTACAGGCAAAACCACGTACCTGTACGTTGCCCTTTAAGAGGCGGCTCGCGGTAAGCTCCGTGAGTCGGGTCGCGGGTCCCGCGGACTCGATCGCCGCGGAAATACCCGCGATTGCCTCATGGGGAGGAGGAACGGGGAGATGCTGTTTACATCATGCCTAGTGACAGTGTCACTTGATCTCTGCTCCCTGTCATCAGAGCAGAGATCAGTGATGTCACACACACAGCCCATCCCCCTGACAGTTAGAAACACGCCCCTAGGACACACTTAACCCCTACACTGCCACCTAGTGGTTAACCCCTTCACTGTCAGTGTCATTTACACAGGAATCAGTGCATTTTTATAGCACTGATTGCTGTATAAATGACAATGGTCCCAAAAATGGGACCATTTTTGAGGTTTTTTTGATGTTTGAGGTTTTCTGGATCTACCAACTAAAAAGCTACTCCCCCCCATGGGTTAAACGTGGAATGGGACATAAATGCTTTTATAAATAAGTCCTAAACCATGTTGGAAACCCTCGATTTACACATATACCTTCACGTTATTTTCCCTAATATTTTCGTTATGCTATCTGTTGCGGGAACCTACTATATTACCACTTAATAGGGCCTGATATCACCTAACAGGCAATTAAGCTTGAGAGTTAAAAATATCTTTCATTTTATGTTTTTATTTTTTAGTATAAAGACTTACAACCATATTGTCAGATACATATATTATATTTATGTTTGATCTCAGGTGTTTTTCCCTTTGTGGATATATGCATTTATATATTTGTCTTTCTCCCTGTAACACCTAATGCTCTATTCCCCTGAGTGGGGACACCGGATGTCAAGCGCACTGGAGCGCACGGGACTGACGTGCCTCATTAACCTCCTGGGACCGCTGTGGATGTTATTAACTTCCCTAGCTAGCCCTTTACTTCCTGGATTGGAAAGGAGGCGTGGAGCGCGGCGTCCGGTGTGCGATGACGTCACGCGTGGTGACGCTGTCACATGACTCCGCATGGAGCACCCTGATTGGACATTCACTTTATAGTGAATTTAAGTGTCAGCAATGTGGGTCCTGTATCAGCTGCTGGGTCAGACAAAGGGAGCTGTTTGTTCCAGCAGCTGAGGATCTTCATGTAATTGCCTAAGAGTTCTCCCAGATCCCATGCAAATATGTGAACACCCAGGTTTTATACAGCTGATGGCTATTCTGTCTAATTATTTGTGCATAAATGTAAGCGTGGTTCAGGCATTTAGGCTTATGCCCCAGTAGAAGGAGGTTGCTCCGAAACATGTCGGGTTGCTCACGCCATTAAATGACCTGTTACCACGTGATTTTATTTTACCTTTTGTGATCACATTTTATCCTATGAAGTGCACTGTCTAGCACATTTTTTCCAGCTTTCAAATAAAGCTTCTCTTTTTAATTGATTCATGCCCTATGTGGAGGTTTTTTTCTCATCTCCCCTTATGAATGGGACCTCGTTGAGCCCCAACCATTTCTATCTCCAAACCGCTTCCATCTGAAAGAGAGACCCTGAGAGACCGGGAACCCCCATACCACCGTCCGGCGATTCGGATCCTGGATGCGACTCCCCGTCAGGACTCCTTCAGCTGGATACCTTTGGGATCGGTGTATCCCTCAAGCCTGTATGACACTCCACTATACGGTGACTGTGTCCACCTTTTCCGGTAAGGATATTTATTTCTACCGATTACAGTGTCCATTGTGTAATTAGAAGACCCACGTGCAGAGTGTCTCCACACACAGAGTCCTCTTCGGTTCCCACTTTACGTGGACGCACGACACCACTTACGCCCATGAACCCTCATGTGTGTTTGGGACTAACAGATGATTCACTATACACCTATGGACTTTCTTTATGATATGGTTACACATTTGATTTTTACTTCATGGGTGTAGTTTCTCTCCCTAACACTCCCTCATAGATATAAATCATTAATTTATACGCACCTTTTGAGCACTGCATGTTTTTTATCTCATTTTCTTGTACATTGTTCACCACTGTGTTACATGCCAGCAGCTACTTTTTTCATTATTTCTTTTGTAATAGCGCAATTATTGTTTGGTTTTATTATAGGTCCCAAAAATGTGTCAAAAATGTCCGAGGTGTCCGCCCTAATGTCGCAGTCACGATAAAAATCGCTGATCGCCGCCATTTAAAAAAAAAATTTATAAAAATGCCATAAAACTATCGCCTTTTTTGTAAATGCTATAACTTTTGCGCAAACCGATCAATAATTTACCAAAAATATGTAGAAGAATACGTATTGGCCTAAACTGAGGAAAAATTTTTTTTTTTATATATTTTTGGGGGATATTTATTATAGCAAAAAGTAAAAAATAATGTGTTTTTTTCAAAATTGTCGCTCTATTTTTGTTTATAGCGCAAAAAATAAAAACCGCAGAGGCGATCAAATACCACCAAAAGTAAGCTTAAATGTATTGGCCTGGCTGGGCTAACTATATACTTTTTATTCCACAAACAATGTACTTTTAGCTGATAAAGGTATATACTAGACATGTGCATTCGTTTACGTCCGAATGCATTTTCGTCCGAATTTCTGGGATTTTCGTGTTCGTTTTAATAAACGATAACGAACGCACAGAATCTGAAATCTGAAAGATCCAAAATAAAAAAAATGCTTTATTTTCATATCTATTATATTTTTGTATCGTTGCAACAACAGTTCGATATAGATAGATAGAAGATTTGCCATGACAGTGACAATAGCGATCTGTGTCTATTGAACCTGCGGTTGAATGTGCCTAACCTACCTCTATTAGTCCAGGATTATTTGTCATAGAGAGAAAAGATTTGACATTATAGAGACATGAAGATTAGATGAAGCAGCTAAAAACATACGATCGCTGCAAACGGACATTTATGGTTGAATGCTCTGCCCATAGGCTAGAGAAGAATTCTAATGTTGTTTAACTAGTAATAATAATAATAATAATAATCAAACATTAGAATTCTACTATAGCTTGTGGGCGCTGTTTACCCCATCCTCCAGGTCGCTTATAAACAAAATAAATAGGATTGGTCTCAGCACAGAACCCTGAGGGACCCCACAACCCTCTCACCATTCTGAGTACTCCCCATTTATCACCACCCTCTGAACTCGCCCTTGTAGCAAGTTTTCAATCCATGTACTCACCCTATGGTCCATGCCAATGGACCTTATTTTGTACAGTAGACGTTTATGGGGAACTGTGTCAAATGCTTTTTCAAAATCCAGATACACCACGTCTACGGGCCTTCCTTTATCTAGATGGCAACTCACCTCCTCATAGAAGGTTAATAGATTGGTTTGGCAAGAACGGTTCTTCATGAATCCATGCCAATTACTGCTAATGATACCGTTCTCATTACTAAAATCTTGTATATAGTCCCTTATGATCCCCTCCAAGAGCTTGCATATTATTGATGTTAGGCTAACTGGTCGGTAATTCCCAGGTATGTATTTTGGGCCCTTTTTAAATATTGGTGCTACATTGGCTTTTCTCCAATCAGCTGGTACCATTCCAGTCAGTAGACTGTCAGTAAAAATTTGGAACAATGGTCTGGCAATTACTTGACTGAGTTCCCTAAGTACCCTCGGATGCAATGCAAGGTGATTTAACCATGGAGGTGCTTCCTGTGATGTGTCATACGGATAAACACTGCAGTTTTGGTTACTGAAGCCCCCCCCCTGATTCCCTTGTGAAGACTGAGGAGAAGAATACATTCTATACCTTCGCCATCTCCCCATCCTTTGCAACCAGTTGTCCTTCCTCAGTCTATATGGGGCCAATATGGTCTGTCCTCCCTTTTTTACTGTTTACATACTTAAAGAATTTCTTGGAATTTTTTTGGCTCTCTTCCACTATCTGTCTTTCGTGTTCTATCTTAGCCGCCCAAATTGCACCCATACATTTCTTGTTGCATTCTTTATAAAGTCTGAATGCTGATGATGATCTCTCGACCTTGTATTTTTTGAAGGCCTTCTCCTTTGCTTTTATATGCATTTTTACATTGGAGTTAAGCCATCCAGGACTTTTGTTTGCTCTTTTAAATTTATTACCCAAAGGGATGCATTGGCTAATGCCCTTATTTAATATGCTCTTAAAGCAAACCCATCTTTCCTCTGTGTTCTTTGTTCCTAAGATTTTATCCCAATTCATGCCTTCTAGCAAGGTTCGTAGTTTAGGGAAGTTGGCTCTATTGAAATTCAGTGTTTTTATATTCCCCCTATGTTTCCTATTTGTGTGATTTATACTGAAGCCAATTGACCTGTGATCGCTGTTTCCTAAATTGCCCGTATTTCCACATCCGTGATCAGGTCTGTATTGTTGGTAATCAGTAGATCCAGTAACGCTTTATTTCTAGTTGGTGCGGCTACTATCTGAACCAAGAAATTGTCTTGCAAGACATTTAGAAACTGGCGAGCCTTAGACGAATGCGTGGTTCCCTCTGCCCAGTCTATGTATGGATAATTAAACTCCCCCGCTATGATAACACTTCCCATCCTTGCTGTTAATCCAACTTGTGATAGGAGATTCATCTCCCCCTCCTCCCTCAGGTTAAGGGGCCTATAGCATACTCCTAGTATTATTTTCCCCTTAGCTTCATCCCTTTGGAGCTCTACCCATAAGGATTCCACCTCCTCCCTAGCTCCCTTAGTTATGTCATCTCTCACATTCACTTGTACATTATTCTTGATATATAGGCATATCCCTCCCCCTTTTTTACCCTCTCTATACCTGCGATAAAGGGTATACCCTTGAATGGTTGCCAGCCAATAGTGAGAGCTGTTGAACCAGGTCTCAGAAATTCCCACAAAATCCAAATCTTCCTCGTACAACAGTAGCTCTAGTTCACCTATCCTTTCCGCCAGGCTCCTGGCATTGGTGAACATGCCACATAGTTTAGACCAGTCGCCTTCTATCCTCTTATTGGGTGTTCCGAGATTGCAACTAGGACTTGTTACTATACTTACCTTGGGTTTATGTGCTTTAGTCAACCTACCAATAATGCCACCAAAACTACCCTCTGGAATATGTTCACCAGCAGTCAAAAGCAGTCACAAGCAAAACGTGTTCACACTCTCCACTCAAGGTCCCCACTGTTTAGCTTCCAACCAGCAGTCTGATTGTTTTCTGTGTTTTACTGCTTCGCTGACTAAGTTAAAAAATAACCTTATGTAGTCACATGGCTATCAACACTTAACAGCAGTTGGTTCTCATAAACAATGTTGGTTAGGAGATAATGATTAATAATTAATGATAAATAAATACACTAAAT
The DNA here is from genome assembly GCA_037952925.1 of Lithobates clamitans. NCBI lineage: Eukaryota > Metazoa > Chordata > Amphibia > Anura > Ranidae > Lithobates > Lithobates clamitans. The sequence goes on along the minus strand of JBBGZY010000081.1, from coordinate 2,649,625 downwards.
TTATATACTGACTTTTGATGTAAAACCGACAGCAGATGCCCAAGGCCACCAGACTTATGAGCATTATGACAATGGCTACGACAAGCCAGATTTCACCTCTGAACATTGTCTCCTGTGCACTGTTCCTGAAAAAGAATAATGATATGGATCTTAGTAACAAGCAAATGTTGATTGCCTGTACTGGACATGAAATAAAATTAAGTTATATATTTTTTTTAACATATTAAATGATAACTATAGGGAAACTATAAGGCTTCATGCACATGGGCACATTCACCCATGAAATTAGTTCCAAGTTTTCAAGTCAAGTCAGTTTTATTAGTTTTCAAGTCACATGTTCTTATTTCCAACAAACACAGACACCACCCTTAACAGGAATTGACAAAAATTACAAGAAAAAAACATGTAAAAATGCATTAAAAGCACGGCAAAAACACAATATACACGTTTAAGAAAACAATTGTGCATTTTCTAACACAGTGATGCGAACAGGCCCTAACAAAGAAACAAATATGCTAAAAAAAAAACAAAAACATATGGCACTATAGGACAAAAAAGCGTGGGACTTCAGTTTAGCATTAATCATTTGATGGTGCCATTTCAAAACAGAGCTGATTTAAAGCATATTTGTCCCGGCATCCTTTTAAAATGGCATCTAGTTTCTGGATCAACTTTGCCCTGCCTACTACTAAAGCAAAAGATTAGCAACAGATTATACATGATCTATTGCTGCACAGGTGCATGGAGGTTAGATAAGGTCTTCCCTGATCTGATCCAGACCCCTAAGTAGAAAAACAAATTGTAAGAAAATACTTTTTAAAAAAATCAGAAGATCTGAAAGGAATGCTACTTAGGCTCTTACTAATTGACAGAACTGGCACCCTGAGAAACAAAGATCTACACACTACAACATTTTTTTGACACCTGGTCTTGTTACCTGCTCTCAGAAGTATCCGCTGACCAAATTTGTGAGAACAAGACCACCTATAGGCATACCACATGGTACAATACTGGAAAACTGAATGGTTCACTAGTATGCTTAGAAATATATTGAAATGTTACCTGTACTCTCAATGAGTTTAAAACCACTCTACTATCTACTTGCCAAGATACTCACCAGCCCATTAATTTACCTATCCAACCCACTGCATTAGGGAGTAAGGGAGTAAAAGTGCAACACGGCTTTCATATGAATATATATATATATATATATATATATATATATATATATATATATATATATATATATGCATTAACTAATCTTTTGGTAAAATTATACTTTCTAAAATTAGCTTTGAACTTTTCTCCTGCTAGTTTGAGGTCATGTCCAGGTGTTCTTGATTTTAGCTTCATATTGAAAATACTGCCACCCTAAACCTTATTCATCCCCTTAATGTATTTAAGTTTTCAGTCATGTCTCCCCTTTCGCTTCTTTTCTCCAAACTGTACAGGTTGCTGAAGCCTCTCCTGATATGTTTTATTCCCCAGACCTTTCACCATTTTTGTTGCCCATCTCCGGACTTGTTCTATCCTATCAATATCTTTTTGTACGTGAGCTCTTCAGAACTGGACACTACATTCTAACTATATATATATATATATATATATATATAATATATGGGAACCGGGCCTCTATCTTCCTTGTGGTGATCCCTCTAATGATACAACCCTGAGTGCTATTTGCTTTTCCCACTGCTTGGCCACACTGTTTGCAATCATCTGAAATAAGTATACTCAAATATTTTTCCTCTGTAGTGCTGGCCAACACTATACAACCAATATTGAACTCTATCAAGGGATTCTTTTTCCCTAAGTACATTCCTACACATGTAGCAACGCTAATCTGCTGTTTCCACTGCTTTGACCTATCTTCCAACAATGCCAAATCATGTTCCATGTTATTGACACCTCCAGGGATATCAACACTATTACACACCTTTGTGTCATCAACAAAAAGATATACCTTACCCACCAACCCTTTTAGTTATCTCACATACATATAGATGAACTAGCACAAGCTCCAATACAGAGCCTTGTGGTACACCACTAGCGACTAGCCTCTATCCAAATGCACCCCGTTTACCACCACACTCTGGTATCTATCCTTTAGCCAACTGCATATCCACTGAACCACCAAAGGGTTAAGTCCTAGCTTGTACAACTTATTATTAGATCATTATGAGAACTTTATCAAATGCTTTGCAAAATCAAGATAATCTATGTCCACAGTACCACCCCACATGTGCAAAATAGTTTTGGATTGTTTCACAATCTCCCATATATTAGAGTCTTTGTCATCAAGAAAAACACCAAGACATCTATGTCCATATTAATTTTTAGCCTTTAGCACGTTTTGGGAGCCTAAACAGACATGGATTATATATACTGTATACGTGTTAATTTTGGGTTGTGCCTTCCACAAAAAAAAAAAAGTGCTGCAGCAATTAAATATATGTGCGCCCACACTTACAGTTTTCTCTTTGTTCCCGCACAAAGCCACACAAATAGCCGTTAAACCTGCCAGTGGAGTCCGCCTAATGCAGCTTTCTGTGATGATGTGACAACAATGCTGCATGCTCCTGAATTTAAAGCAATGGTCCCACTATTTTTGTAAGCTGTGCTAGCCTACATTACAGTGGGAGTGAAAACATGTTGCAGGGGGTGTGGCTATGAGCATTGTCACTGTCATATTTCTGTCGCTTGTCAATCAGCACCTAGCCATTACTAGTCCTACCCACTGTGAGTTTCAGTGACTGGGAGGAGGAGCACATGATACACAAATGAAGAAGGGTTTGGCTGACTGATTTAGGAAAGATAAATAAGTCTTTGGTCAATTTATGAGGCTCGTGCATCACATAGTAACTGGATTTGTATCTTAAAAATATAAAAGGCCACTGTATATAAGAAAAAAAGCAATGTGTGAGCCACAAATTAAAGCAGGGCCAAATATTTATTTATCTTGAACATTGAAGTAATAAAATGAAAGTATAAGTCCATAATTTAGTTCAATGTGAATTTATTTTCATAGAAGATACCTTAAAACTAAACTGCACCACTACCTGAGTGAATAAGCTCCCGATGGAATTGATTTCTGGAGTAATGTTTATTTGAACCACTTGAACCATAGGAAATAAGCATATTCCTATAGGAGTGCACATTTCTATCTGCAATGTCCTGTAGGATGCAGTAGGAAGTAACAAACGCATCAAAAGATTGCTGCTAGGATATGTCAGTATTTAGAAAGGAATATAGGATAATGTGGACCGTTTGTTTTTTGGGCCCCCTTAACTTGTCTATTGTGTGGGGGCAGTGAGGGGTGGTGCTTTATTTAGTGAAATGAAAGGTACACATTGCAACAAGTTGCAGTGCAGTGACATACGACATAACACTGTGTAAAAAAAGTTGCATCTTTACGCACCATTGTGGTATGGATGGGGCACATAAAAAACAATTGTTTTCCATGTGCCCTTGCATTGAGCCTGCATTTACTGTTGATTCTTGTTCAATTAAGTTTTGGCAATAAAACCTGGAAGCTGATTGGTTTCTATGCAGTGCTGCACCACATTTTGCACTCTCCAGCTTTAATAAATCCCCCCAAAATGTTTATAATTTATTTAAAGCCTAATTCTATGGTGTGGATGACGGTCAAAGTCACAGGGGTGAAGTTATTTTACTAAAGTGCAAAACCTATTGTTTGTGTAGGCAATACGTAAAACTATTTATTTGTGTAGGCAATACGTAATATCACTGTTGCCTTTATATTCTACAGATACTCTACGGCCTGTGAGTCATTTCTTATACACAAACGTCTTATGGTTTGAATGACACATTTATTGAATCTGTGAAGTGCTTTGTTCTGCTTCGTTTTGTATGTTTATTTTATTGTTTTGATATCAGATATTTCTCTTTCTGATATTTTTTATGGTTGTATATTTGTCTTTGTATTGTCAAAAAATGTTTAATAAAAAATTACCCAATTAAAAAAAAAAAAGCCTAATACTAATGAAATATTCAGCAGAAAATGGTTTAATCTCTAAAGAAGCATCAGTATTGTTTTAAGCAATGGTAATGAGACAGCAAGCAGTATTTGTTGGAGGAATTTCGATGTTTATGATAATCAGATCATCTGGTCTGTGCACTGTAAGTAATTTTGGTATGTTTCTGCCTCCTTAAACCATTATTTCAATTATTTTAGTCTTCCAATGCTTCAAGCCGAAAGGGAAATTAAAGCAGGTCTTCACACTAGAATTTAACTTTCCTCCCTGCACTTCGTATATCTGTACATTAAAATATGTACCTGTGCAAGTGGAAGTCTTTGATAAATTCTGCTCTACCATTGTACAAGGCCGCTTATAATAGTTGAGACTGCCTCACTAAATTTGAAAAAGTCTGGTCTCCCTGGATGGAGAACTCTGACACAGAGAATCAAGTCTGATTACTACTCTCATTTATATTCTCCTGGAACCAGTTACGTAATACTCTGGCTCATCATTACTAGACCCACTCCTATTATCTGTACAAGGGCCCCTTCCATCTCATATCTTTAATTTTTGAATCACACCTTCTGTTATTACGGCACTAGTTCTTGAGATCCTGCTGGTCTTGTACACGTTGGGACCTGGGGCTATAGTTGATACAGGCCCGTCTCTGGCATGACATGTCAATAGCAAGTGCCCACTAATGCATTACTACGTGGCAGATTTTTGGGGCGGAACACAACTTCAGAAAGTTCCCTGGTTGTACTGCAAATGATTGTTTTTTTTGTGTTGTACTGTACTGTATTTTGTACATATATGCCTTAAAATTAATTAAAAAAAACTTGATAAAGAAAAAAATATATGTACCAGTTTGCGACCTCAATAAAACATTAGTGAAAGAAAAAAAATTGAGGACACCAACCTGGCTGTACTGCCTGCCAGGGTTGTGTAAATCATAAGACTAAATGGACAAAGAAACAAATCATTTGGTAGGTAAAAGAGGTCAGCTGTGTATTAAATTACTTGAAGCAAGGTTTGAAACAAGAGAATCTGGATGCCGCACACTGGATAAAGTTGAAAATTCTTCTTTATTGTAAAATTAGGATCATTTTACAATGAGTAAGCACTCAAACTAGAGTGTGAAACGCGTCAGCTGTGTCTGTACCATCTGCCTAATTGTCCTGTATTTTTGATGATCCTAATTTTACAATAAAGAAGAAATTTCAACTTTATCCAGTGTGCGCAATCCAGATTCTCTTGTTTCAAACCTTGCTTCAATTTGCATTTAGCCAGCACCTGGGACTCCCCTCCTCTGAAGGATCTACTTAACACACACCTGGGAGCAAGTCTACCTGAGCGGTGAAACACCTTCCCTATTAAATTACTTGCTTGGAGTTCAGCTTTAAATGAAAACTACCTAAAGCTAATATGCATAGGAACGCCTTATGATTATAATGGAGCTGAACATACAAAAAAAAGACCTAGCCTATCCCTCTGGAAATTCTTTTATCCCCAGTGCACATTTTAATATTCCACAAATGCTGCAGGAGGTACATAATGAGTAAAGGGTTTATCTCTGTTTATGCAACGGTGATCAATATGTTACTCAATTTTCCAACAATGTTATTCTTTTCACCCTTTAGATTGTTTGTTAGTTGCACACTCATGTAAAAATGTTAGTGGCACTTGATGCGTAGTCTTAAGGACTTTTTCCATGGCCATCCGCAGCCTGGTCTCCCCTTATCAAATTGGGTGGTATTAAAAACAAGTTAGAGATTTGCAGAATATTAGCAAAGAACACTAAATTATGTAAATTTTTTGCCCATAATGCATCTTCTTAAGATTTCCAGTGTCTATGGTGGGATCCTTGAGAAGACAAAATACATATTGCTTAGGAAACTGCTCCTTATGCTGTTCCACTATCCTCTACTTCTGCCTACCATCTGTTCCTTATTCAGTTCTTACTACAATGTTATGGGAGACGGCTAGAGATGCCAATAGATGTCTAAACAAGCCCTAAATCTGTAGTTTGCCTCAATTTGCCTCAATTAAACCCTCTTGGATTATGATGACTGAATGCCTTTTAGCCAATTTGAATGATAAGGTAAGACTATTTGAGAAAGTCTGGCTCCCCTGGATCAATTATATTGCATGTGATTTCCGAGCTGGTTTGGCTTAGGCCATTCCCTGGAGGAGTGTGGGTATGCAGATAATCTATCTTACTTCCTTTTTCTTTATTGTCTTCAGATCTTTCTGTCTATTTTCTACACTGCAGAACATCCCTATTAGTTTTAGGGGGGTGTCAGATTTTTCTATTTGAAATATGGGATTACTCTTCCTCAATTAGGAGGTTATGTATGCTGAAGCGTATACTAGGAGAGCCAGGATACTTGGCTCAAATCTATTTTCTGGTGCAGTACCTCCCATTTTCACCTGATTATCATAATTGCCAAATGGGATGATGGTTAGAGTTGTATTGCACTAATCGTAAAATTTGCAATTTGAAAATTACCTTATCTTCTGGTTTTGTTATATTGCAATAATATATCAGTAGTAACCTTGCTAACCATTTGGTTATATCGTTAATGTATTTTGTGTGGGAGAGGATCAGTGGCATAGAATCTCTATGTCGCTAACATGCAATGTTAATTGTACTTCTTTCTTGTCTTTGAAAATCTTAATAAACATTATTGATAAAGTAAAATCTTGATAAACATCATTGATAAAGTAAAATTAGCCTCAATCTCTTTACAGCCAAGGAACTAATTAAAATAATTGTCAAATCCAAGGGAATGTCTGCTAGAAATGATTACATCCACAACTCACCACTGGTGTAAATAAAAACATAAACATAGTGGCATACTTAGGATATTTGACACCCAATGAGGATAATTTTTTTAGTTTAAATGTATTTTTTTGTAAGTTTTCAAAAGTCATAACAAAATATGGCTTAGGTCCCTCTACTGTCACATGAATAATTCAATCTTACCTTGACAGTAAATAGGTAGGGAAAAAGAGGGATGGAGTAAAAAAGGGTAGGAGGGTAGCAAAGAATTGGGAGAGAGCCAGACAGTCAGCCTGGGTCAACTTCAGCATCAGAGTCACAGTAGATATTTTATAATGAGGCATCTAAGGCATTTTTTATAATGTCTATGACAAATCTATTTTCAGTAGTAATCATGAAATGAAACAAAAAATAATGTTCAGAAAAGAATCTCACACAGTGTTACATTAATTGCAGCATCTCTACATTTGCGATCAATGGAAAAATGCCTCCTTTATATTGGTGGTCATTGTAGTGTGGAGAAGGACCCCCGTACCTTGGTAAAAATACAGGTGAATTTATCACAGTTTTAAAAATGACACTAGCTGTTTCTTTTGTAATTTAATTTTATGTTCTATGAAACATGAATGAACAGCAGGATAATTAGAAGTCCTTAGGTCAATGTTTAGTTTAACATTGAAGGTTCATCTTTTTTAACTATTTTTGTAAGACATAAGCTTTTGAAAGGTTAGGAAATATAGAAATACCTGATGAAGAAACCCGATGTGTTTTAAAAACTTGCATAATTTGACCAATAGAGGGTATAACTCCAAACTTTCTGCATCGACTAGTTTCTAACACTTTGCTATTACTACAAAGTAGGTGTATAATCATTATACTCACAGAAAATTATTTTAAAACTTTATCCTATTTTAATACTACACTATAAAATTATACACATTATACAATAACTGCTACAAACAGTATTAATATATTACTACTTACTTGCTTTTACGCAGTTTTTTTTTTAATGATGTCCCATCGTGAATGTAGGTTTGGTGGCTGATCTAGTAGAAAAAAAGTTAAGCCCCAAGTTTCCTGTACTTCTGACAGTGAGCCACATCCTGCCTGCAAGTGGACATTACGCCTATGACTCAAAAAAGCAGATTTGACAGCTAATTTTTGTGAGTTTAAAAGGTAAGACCTGTTTATGTTTTTTTTTTTTTTGCATTTTCCCTGTGCAGAAAATAATATAAAAGTGTAATAAAAAATGTTTTTTAGATGAAGTATGAAAGGACATTTGGTTAACCAATGATGTATCCCTTTAACATCTTAAAGCGATTTGTAGAGGCCAGCAGGAGAATCATACAATGCAGCGGGGGACCAAACATCCAACAAACCTGTAAGTGTATTAAATGTGAAAATTCTGCTGGAGGTCATCGTCATAGCTCCCCAATAGAGAGTAGATTTGAGGAACAGGTAGTGGGCAAAGTGAGTATAAACAATCATATTTTGCAGGTGGTGATTTTTTAAAAATTGTTAAAATGATGCAGAAAGTCTTTTTAGTGCTGAATATGTCATAAACTAATGTATAAGTGTTACTCTGAATTTATAAGGAAGTATATAAATAATAAAACAAACCAAAAGGTAGATGTGCAATGTACCGGCAATATTTTCTGTAGCCGAGGATTGCATGTTATACAAATATTGCACACAGTCTACCTCTGGTACAATGTAGGATTTGATGTATTTCCAGAGAACCCTGTAAGACAAATATGTTATTTTGGGGGATTAAATATTATCTTACACTGGAAGATGTCAGTGATATGTTAAGGTGAAAGTAGAACCTAAGAAGCAGAACTACGAGAAACGCCTATATGCAACAAAGCAAAAACACCAATTCTCACTCTCAAACAGAGGCAGAAACTCCTTGTTCACCAAGAGCGTTATCACCACCAGCTGCCCCGTCCAACAAGGAAGTACTACTGACTCTTTTTGCCAACCATCAACAGTAGCTTTGATCTTTTTGGCATGGGTTTAAAAGCATGCGATTAAAATGTTTACCGCTCTGCTCAAGTATAAGTGGTTTTGTGAGCCTAATGCTGCATAGACACTGTCAGAATTTCCGTCAAAAAAAGTGTGATGGGAGCTTTTGGTCGGATATTCCGACCGTGTGTATGCTCCATCCAACTTTTTCTGTCTGAATTCCAGCCAGCAAAAGATTGAGAGCTGGTTCTCTATCCGACGGAAAAAGTTCTTGACGGAAATTCCATTAGTCTGTATGCAATTCCGACACGCAAAAAACCACTCATACTCGGGAACAGTTCGACGCATGCTCGGAAGCATTGAACTTAATTTTCTCTGCTCATTGTGGTGTTGTACGTCACCGCATTCTTGACGGTCGAAAGTTCAGAGAACTTTTGTGTGACCGTGTGTATATAAGCCAAGCTTGAGCGAAATTCGGCTCATGTGTAAGGGGCATTACAAGCATAAAGCAACCACAATAAAGTTGTATTTAGCACCAGTGGCTTTTTATGTCTACCATGAACACTATGTATTTATTACCACCAAGATCAGTACTATCAGCTATTTTGCCCACCAAAGGCAGTACCACTGGTTTTTCCTGACCACCAAGACAATTACACTAGCTACCTCTCACATACAGTGCAATTAGAGTGTCAGACAAATGACCAAGAGTCCAGGATTTTTAATGAAAAAAATTGATTCACACCAGAAAAAAATTCAAGTAAGCAGATACCAATTAGATCTGCCCTGTGGTTTACTGCTTGGAAAAGTTTCAAAAGGGCAGGTTAAGCAAGTGTTGCCTCAAATGACACATTCACCTTGGATGTTTGTTTGGCATGCTCAAAACACTATGGGACTGATTTACTATAACTGGAGAGTGCAAAATCTGGTGTAACTATGCATAGTATACAATCAGTTTCTAACTTCATCTTATTATGTTAAGCTTTGACAATAAAACCTGGAAGCTGACTGGTTTCTATCCAGAGCTGCACCAAATTTTTCACTCTCCTGTTTCGTAAATCACCTCCTGTATGTATTTGGATTCTCAGCTCTTGGTTCCCAGTGTCTGTGATTTCAGAGACTCTTAGAAAATATGATTTCAGCACCCTGTTTGTTTTCGTGTTTACACTGGCTACTTCTGTCCATCAATAGCAACATCACTTGCTCCCCCTGTGTACAATGAGATCTCCAACAATGGATAGTAAAGCCTGAACCAGTGATGTCACCCATAGGCTTCAATCTGTTCTTGGTGCTAGCTCCTCTCCCCTGCAGCCGCGCAGGCTGACAAGGGGCAGCGGGATCACATGACTGGACCAGAGCAAGCTAAAAAAATAGGTAAGTATATACGATACATCTTTCTTACACAGGTTAGCTAGCATAGGTGTTAGAAGGGGGTAGGGGACAGTTTTAAAAGTAGCTACGGTTAAGATGGAACAGAATTCTGTTTATTGTAATGTTAGTATGCCCTACATTTTCCATTAAGCAATGAGAAATTTTTAAAAGTAAGATTATTGTATGACACCAAAATCATCCTTGTCTACCATAGTACTGCAATAATTATAATTTAAAAATGAGTAAACGTTGTATGCTGTGGGGGGAGCAGGTTTGTAAATCCCCAATCTCTTTATCCCAGTTCCTGTGATCGGTTGTATATTCTGTTTCTTTTTCGATTACTATGCCTTTGTTATTTTTATATCATATTCTAGTAGACATGTAGCAGACATTTTGTATGCTTATAATTGTGCTTACTATCAACTTTTAACTGGGTTTGTGGTTGGGACAGTTTCCGCTATAAAAGTTTGCTTTTCTCTACCATTAACACTGTTTCTTGGTGAATAAAGACAGGCATAAAGGTAAGCAAGATCATGAAACCTCATAGACATTATTCATACCAACCAACTTTGGAACTTGAGAACGAGGGATACTTAGGGATGAAGAAAGGTGTACTGCAGTGAAAATGGGTGTGGCTAAAATACGCAGAATATTGGTATGACTTAAAAGAGCATGGTTTTAGTTTAAGCCCACATATGGAATACACTGTACACAGACTACTGTGCTATAGGTGATAAACTAACTTATATAAACCTACATTAAAAAAATCCTGCCATATACACTCAGATACGGTTAGTGGCTCAGGAACACTTTTTTTCCAATATAAAGTATACTTGATCCCCCTTTATATCAGCGTCCCCCCATCACACCAGAAGTCCCCTTTTCATATTATGAGTTCCTTTCACATGAGAACACCCTTTCACATCAGGAGTCCCCTCCTTTCACATTACAGTTTTTAAAATTATGACCCATAGTGGTAGATTTGACAGTTATAATATTTTTATTGGCATTTATAGGAGAGGGGATGATAGGTGAGGAGGACCTGAAAGTGTGATAGGTGAGGGGGGCCTGAAAGTATGATAGGAGAGGGGGACCTGGAAGTGTGAAAGGAGAGAAGGACCTGTAAGTATGATAGGAGAGGAAGACCTGAAAGTATGATAGGTAAGGGGAACCTGGAAGTGTGATAGGAGAGGGGGGACCTGAAAGTGTGGTAGGAGAGGGGGACCAGAAAGTTTGATAGGTGAGGAGGACCTGAAAGTATGATAGGTGAGGGGGACCTGGAAGTGTGATAGGTAAGGTGAGGGGGACCTGGAAGTGTGATAGGAGAGGGGGATCTGGATGTGTGATGGGTAAGGTGAGGGGGACCTGGAAGTGTGATAGGAGAGGGGGACATGGAAGTGTGATAGGTGAGGGGGACAGGGAAGTGTGATAGGTAAGGTAAGGGGGACCTGGAAGTCTGTTAGGAGAGAGGGGCCTGGAAGTGTGATAAGTAAGGGGGACCTGGAAGTGTGATAGGTGAGGAGGACCTGGAAGTGTGATGGAAGAGCGGGACATGGAAGTGTGATAGGTGAGGGGACCCTGGAAGTGTAATTAGAAAAGGGAATCTGGAAGTGTGATAGATGACGTGGACCTGGAAGTGTGATAGATGAGGGCACCTGGAAGTGTAATAGGTGATGGACACTTGGAAGTGTGATAGGTGAGGAGGACCTGGAAGTGTGATAGGTGGAGGGAACCTGGAAGTTTGATAGGTGAGGGGGAACCTGGAAGTGTGATAGGTGAGGGGCACCTGGAAGTGTGATAGTTTAGGGGAACATGGAAGTGTAATAGGTGAGGGGCACCTGGATGTGTAATAAGTGAGGAGGGCCTGGAAGTGTGATAGGAGAGGGGGGCCTAGAAGTGTGATAGGAGAGGGGGACCTGACAATATGATAGGTGAGGGGGGCCTGGAAGTGTGATAGAAGAGGGGGATCTGGAAGTATGATAGGTGATGGGGACCTGAAAGTATGATAGGTGAGGGGGGCCTGGAAGTGTGAAAGGAGAGAGGGACCTGAAAGTATGATAGGAGAGGAAGACCTGAAAGTATGATAGGTGAGGGGAACCTGGAAGTGTGATAGGAGAGGGGGACCTGAAAGTGTGGTGGGAGAGGGGGACCAGAAAGTTTGATAGGTGAGGAGGACCTGAAAGTATGATAGGTGAGGGGGACCTGGAAGTATGATAGGTAAGGTGAGGGGGACCTGGAAGTGTGATAGGAGAGGGGGATCTGGATGTGTGATGGGTAAGGTGAAGGGGACCTGGAAGTGTGATAGGAGAGGGGGACATGGAAGTGTGATAGGTGAGGCGGACCTGGAAGTGTGATAGGTGGGGGGAACCTGGAAGTTTGACAGGTGAGGGGGAACCTGGAAGTGTGATAAGTGAGGGGCACCTGGAAGTGTGATAGGTGAGGGGCACCTGGAAGTGTAATAGGTGCGGGGCACCTGGAAGTGTGATAGGTGAGGGGCACCTGGAAGTGTGATAGGTGAGGGGCACCTGGAAGTGTGATAGTTGAGGGGAACATGGAAGTGTAATAGGTGAGGGGCACCTGGATGTGTAATAAGTGAGGAGGACCTGGAAGTGTGATAGGAGAGGGGGGCCTGGAAGTGTGATAGGAGAGGGGGACCTGACAATATGATAGGTGAGGGGGACCTGAAAGTATGATAGGTGAGGGGGGCCTAGAAGTGTGATAGAAGAGGGGGACCTGGAAGTATGATAGGTGATGGGGACCTGAAAGTATGATAGGTGAGGGGGGCCTGGAAGTGTGAAAGGAGAGAGGGACCTGAAAGTATGATAGGAGAGGAAGACCTGAAAGTATGATAGGTGAGGGGGGCCTGGAAGTGTGAAAGGAGAGAGGGACCTGAAAGTATGATAGGAGAGGAAGACCTGAAAGTATGATAGGTGAGGGGAACCTGGAAGTGTGATAGGAGAGGGGGGACCTGAAAGTGTGGTGGGAGAGGGGGACCAGAAAGTTTGATAGGTGGGGAGGACCTGAAAGTATGATAGGTGAGGGGGACCTGGAAGTGTGATAGGTAAGGTGAGGGGGACCTGGAAGTGTGATAGGAGAGGGGGATCTGGATGTGTGATGGGTAAGGTGAGGTGGACCTGGAAGTGTGATAGGTGAGGGGGACATGGAAGTGTGATAGGTGAGGTAAGGGGGACCTGGAAGTATGATAGGAGAGAGGGGCCTGGAAGTGTGATAAGTGAGGGGGACCTGGAAGTGTGATAGGTGAGGAGAACATGGAAGTGTAATGGGTGAGGGGCACCTGGAAGTGTGATAGGTGAGGGGCACCTGGAAATGTGATAGGTGAGGGGCACCTGGATGTGTAATGGGTGAGGAGGACCTGGAAGTGTGATAGGAGAGGGGGGCATAAAAGTGTAATAGGAAAAGGGGACCTGGAAGTGTGATTGAAAAAGGGAGACCTGAAAGTGTGAAAGGAGGGGGGGACCTGGAAATGTAATAGGAAAAGGGGACCTGGAAGTGTGCCTGGAAAAGGGGACCTGGAAGTGTGATCAGGCAGGGGGGGCTGGAAGTGTGATAGGAGAGGGGGACCTGGACCTAGTGTGATAGGAGAGGGGAACCTGGGGTACCTGGGCAACATGACACTTAACTAACACCTGTGCTTTGTAAACAGTGGAGTGGCACCTGGGAATTATGACAGGAGGAAGGCAACTGGGCAGTGGGACAGCAGGGGAGAGTGTGAAGCCAGGGCAGAGTGTGACAGCAGAAGGAACCTGTGCACACACTATACTTGCTCAGTTGCTGGGCACATGTGTATTTTTTTTGCAATGATGGGTTTTGGGAATCGGAAAGAATCCCCGATTGACCCGCCAGGAGCAGCCTGGGGTGGGAGCGGGAGCGGTGTCCCCACTTCACCCACCTGAAGCAGCCTGGGGCGGAAGCGGCTATGGACATTCAGGTATTTACATATTCTTTTCGACTGAAGTTGTTCAAGTCATTCTCTCAACAGCTTAGTTACCCCCACCCTCCACCTGCTATATAAGGTGTTAGAGAAAAATATGGAAACACCAGGTAAAAGAATAAAATTGTTACCTAATGTGTTGGACTGTCTTTGGCATCCAAGATGGCCTGAATTCTCCTGGAAATTGACAAATATTCCAGGTCACAATCCTGCTCAATGTCCGTTTGTCTCTTCGGTCAGTTGACCATGTCGATTGTGCTTATGCTTATCAGACGACGTTGTCCAGGAAACTATATGTGCTGTCATGACCTTTGATATTGTACCTCACAACACCGCAAATAAATTGTCAACTTCAGTCACGGAGGCAGCAGCTGAGCAGGCACCAACAATTTGCCCTCTTTGAAACTCAGTAAGCTCTGACAAGACTCTGTATTACTAGCAGCGCACGTAGTGAATGGCGAAAGTGAGGATTCCCACCTGTTAGCTAGGTGTATCATCACACAGGAGAAGCAAAAGAATATGAGGAAAGGGGGATAGCCTGTTTGAAGACCCCCTTTCCCTCATGTGATGGTGGCGGTAAGAGTTTCAAGCCCCCCATTGATTGATTTCATTGGGGTTTTTTGTGATAGGTCAAAAAGGGTCAGCTGATTGGGAATGTTCTGGAAGTTCTGAGTGTCCTCTAAGATAGGTAATTTAAGGTCACTTGACTCCCCAGAACATTCCAGAAAATCTCAGGACACATATTTATGCAGGAGGCTGAGAGGGGTCTTTGCCAGTCGCCAGAGGGATATTTGAAGAGTGCTCCACTGATTTTGGCTGACTTTGTTTACAGTTGTTATTGATTAAAAGAGCTATGGTAAATTGTTAATTGCTTATGTTTGTGAAAATCAATAAACAAGGCTGCGGCCGTTATAGATCCAGTTTGGTGTGTCTAGTGTTCTTTATATGTTTGGAGTTATTGCCGCCTACCGTCCCATACATCACTTCCACTTTCAACGCGAAACATGTCGTCACTTTCTCTTTTAAAATATTTTATTGTTTTGAGTTAAATATAGTTCAGGTTTACAAAGAAAGATAATAACATTCTTGTATATATAAGGTAACAGGCAATTGTAATGCATCACATAGGTGATTATGGTATGAAAAGTAACACACAATATATAATAAACGTTACATAGTTACATAGTAGGTTAGGTTG
Source organism: Lithobates clamitans (assembly GCA_037952925.1). Taxonomy (NCBI): domain Eukaryota; kingdom Metazoa; phylum Chordata; class Amphibia; order Anura; family Ranidae; genus Lithobates; species Lithobates clamitans. The sequence goes on along the minus strand of JBBGZY010000081.1, from coordinate 2,634,377 downwards.
AAAAAAGATACAAGTCCATCAAGTCCAACCTATGTGTGTGATTATGTGTCAGTATTACATTATATATCCCTGTATGTTGTGGTCATTCAGGTGATTATCGAATAGTTTCTTGAAGCTATCAATGCTCCCCGCTGAGACCACCGCCTGTGGAAGGGAATTCCACATCCTTGCCGCTCTTACAGTAAAGAACCCTCTACATAGTTTAAGGTTAAACCTCTTTTCTTCTAATTGTAATGAGTGGCCACGAGTCTTATTAAACTCTCTTCTGCGAAAAAGTTTTATCCCTATTGTGGGGTCACCAGTACAGTATTTGTTAATTGAAATCATATCCCCTCTCAAGCGTCTCTTCTCCAGAGAGAATAAGTTCAGCGCTTGCAACCTTTCCTCATAACTAAGATCCTCCAGACCCTTTATTAGCTTTGTTGCCCTTCTTTGTACTCTCTCCATTTCCAGTACATCCTTCCTGAGGACTGGTGCCCAGAACTGGACAGCATACTCCAGGTGCGGCCGGACCAGAGCCTTGTAGAGTGGGAGAATTATCGTTTTATCTCTTGCGTTGATCCCCCTTTTAATGCATGCCAATATTCTGTTTGCTTTATTAGCAGCAGCTTGGCATTGCATGCCATTGCTGAGCCTATCATCTACTAGGACCCCCAGGTCCTTTTCCATCCTAGATTCTCCCAGAGGTTCTCCCCCCAGTGTATAGATTGCATTCATATTTTTGCCACCCAAATGCATTATTTTACATTTTTCTACATTGAACCTCATTTGCCATGTAGTCGCCCACCCCATTAATTTGTCCAGGTCTTTTTGCAAGGTTTCCACATCCTGCGGAGAAGTTATTGCCCTGCCTAGCTTAGTATCGTCTGCAAATACAGAGATTGAACTGTTTATCCCATCCTCCAGGTCATTTATAAACAAATTAAATAGGATTGGTCCCAGCACAGAACCCTGGGGAACCCCACTACCCACCCCTGACCATTCTGAGTACTCCCCATTTATCACCACCCTCTGAACTCGCCCTTGTAGCCAGTTTTCAATACATGTACTCACCCTATGGTCCATGCCAACGGACCTTATTTTGTACAGTAAACGTTTATGGGGAACTGTGTCAAATGCTTTTGCAAAATCCAGATACACCACGTCTACGGGCCTTCCTTTATCTAGATGGCAACTCACCTCCTCATAGAAGGTTAATAGATTGGTTTGGCAAGAACGATTCTTCATGAATCCATGCTGATTACTGCTAATGATATCGTTCTTATTACTAAAATCTTGTATATAGTCCCTTATCATCCCCTCCAAGAGTTTACATACTATTGATGTTAGGCTAACTGGTCTGTAATTCCCAGGGATGTATTTTGGGCCCTTTTTAAATATTGGTGCTACATTGGCTTTTCTCCAATCAGCTGGTACCATTCCAGTCAATAGACTGTCTATAAAAATTAGGAACAATGGTCTGGCAATCACTTGACTGAGTTCCCTAAGTACCCTCGGATACAAGCCATCTGGTCCCGGTGATTTATTAATGTTAAGTTTCTCAAGTCTTATTTAAATTCTGTCCTCTGTTAACCATGGAGGTGCTTCCTGTGTTGTGTCATGAGGATAAACACTGCAGTTTTAGTTACTGAAGCCCCCGATTCACTCGTGAAGACTGAGGAGAAGAATAAATTCAATACCTTCGCCATCTCCCCATCCTTTGTCCTTCCTCATTCTTTATGGGGCCAATATGGTCTGTCCTCCCTTTTTTACTGTTTACATACTTAAAGAATTTCTTGGGATTTTTTTTGCTCTCCTCCGCTATGTGTCTTTCATGTTCTATCTTAGCCATCCTAATTGCACCCTTACATTTCTTGTTGCATTCTTTATAAAGTCTGAATGCTGAGGATGATCCCTCAACCCTGTATTTTTTGAAGGCCTTCTCCTTTGCTTTTATATGCATTTTTACATTGGAGTTAAGCCATCCAGGATTTTTGTTCGCTCTTTTAAATTTATTACCCAATGGGATACATTGGCTAATGCCCTTATTTAATATACTCTTAAAGCAAACCCATCTCTCCTCCGTATTCTTTGTTCCTAATATTTTATCCCAATTTATGCCTTTTAGCAAGGTTTGTAGTTTAGGGAAGTTGGCTCTTTTGAAATTCAGTGTCTTTGTGTTCCCTTCATGTTTCCTATTTGTGTGATTTATACTGAAACTAATTGATCTGTGATCGCTGTTACCTAAATTGCCCCGTATTTCCACATCCGTGATCAGGTCTGTATTGTTGGTAATCAGTAGATCCAGTAATGTTTTATTTCTAGTTGGTGCATCTACCATCTGACCCATAAAATTGTCCTGCAAGACATTAAGGAACTGGCGAGCCTTAAATTAATGCGCAGTTCCCTCCGCCCAGTCTATGTCTGGATAATTAAAATCCCCCATTATGATAACACTTCCCATCCTTGCTGCTAATCCAATTTGTGATAGGAGATCCGTCTCCACTTCCTCCCTCAGGTTAGGGGGCCTATAGCATACTCCCAGTATTATTTTCCCCTTAGCTTCATCCGTTTGGAGCTCTACCCATAAGGATTCCACCTCCTCTCTAGCTCCCTCAGTGATGTCATCTCTCACATTCGCTTGTACATTATTCTTGATATATAGGCATACCCCTCCCCCTTTTTTACCCTCTCTATCCTTGCGGTATAGGGTATACCCTTGAATGTTTGCCAGCCAATCATGAGAGCTGTTGAACCAGGTCTCTAAAATTCCCACAAAATCCAAATCCTCCTTGTACAACAGTATCTCTAGTTCACCCATCTTGTCCGCCATGCTCCTGGCATTGGTGAACATGCCACATAGTTTAGACCGGTCGCATATTGTCCTCGTATTGGGTGTTTCGAGATTGCAACTAGGACTTGCTACTATACTCACCTTGTGTTTTTGTGCTTTGGTTAACCTACCGCTAATGCCCCCAATACTACCCTCTGGAATATCTTCCGCGCTGGCTATCTCTGTCTCTGGACCCTCCCCCCAATCGCCTAGTTTAAATACCCCTCTAACTTTTTGGCCATCTTCATTCCCAGCAGATCTGCACCCTCCTCATTTAGGTGCAGTCCATCCCTTCTATAGTACCGGTTACCAACTGAGAAGTCGGCCCAGTCCTCCAGGAACCCAAACCCCTCCTTACTACACCAGCTCTTCAGCCAATTGTTTACTTCCCTAATCTCCCTCTGCCTTTCTGGTGTGGCTCGATATACCAGTAGTATTCCTGAGAATACTACCTTGGAGGTCCTTTTCCTCAATTTAGCTCCTAAGTCCCTAAAATCTTTCTTTAGGACACTCCATCTGCCTCTTTGTCATTGGTGCCAACGTGCACCATGACAGCCGGATCTTCCCCAGCCCCCCCCAGTAATCTGTCCACAAGATCCGTGATGTGCCGAACCTGAGCGCCCGGTAGACAACATACTGTTCGGCGCTTCAGGTCTTGGTTACAGATTGCCCTCTCTGTCCTTCTAAGAATTGAGTCCCCTACCACTAGAATCTGTCTTTCCTTCCCCTTTGCTGCCTCCCCACTCTCACTGGAGGAGTTCTTTCCCTGGCAGCTAGGAGAGTCCCTCAGCTCCAGCAGTGCTGGTCCCTGACTGGTTTCACCAATGTCACTCAATGGAGCCTGCTTATTGGGATGCTCCAGTCCTGGATCGGCCTCTCTGGCACTTCCCCCTCTACCCCTCCTGACTGTCACCCATCTACTCTTTGCTAGTGCCTGCACCTCTTTGTCTCCACCCGCCTCTGTGCTGGCCCCTGCCGTGTACGTTCCTGGCTCTCCTTTAGTATGGAGGGACTTCTCAGTGCTGACAGTTGCTTCCCTAGATTGAGAACCTGGGCTTCCAGGGAAACAATGTGCTTACATTTTGCACAGCAGTATTCGCCCTCGATCGGATGATCAAGGAACGCATACATGCAGCAAGATGTACAAAGAGTCGCCTCTCCACACCCACCAGGCATCGTACCTATTAAATTTAGCTAGCTTCCTGGCACTAATACTCAAGACAATACACAGGTACACAACAAGACAATACACAGGTACTCACAGACCTACGTGCAATCGCAGAACAGTCGCAGACCTACGTGCATTCGCAATACTCAAGTATACAGTACACAATACACAAGTACTAACGATCCACACACACTACTCAGAAAACACTCCGGTACTCACACTACACAGGTACTATGACCCCTGTTATAACCTCCTGTTTTAAACTCTGGTTTTTAACTCACCACTTATACCAGTTCCACTTACACAGAGTTCCACAGCCTCAGACTGAGCACGCTCAGACTGAGTCCTACACACAGTTATATAGGCACCTGTGAGCAATTAACCACCCCCCTTTATTGATAGACTGAAGGAACTAGAGAAAAAAAAAGCTATTTAAAAAGTGACAGAAAAAGGTGATTGCAAAACTAAAAGGAAAAGCCCCAAAAATGCAACCCAGCAAACAAAAAGCAAGACTTGTTCACTCTAACTCTGGTTTTTAACTCACCACTTATACCAGTTCCACTTACACAGAATTCCACAGCCTCAGACTGAGCACCTCAGCACATTTATATCATTTTAAGTGAATACAGAAAACAAGAATTATACAAATTAAAGGTAAAGTATAGGAGGTATGGGGTTGGAATAAGTTTATTAAGAAGTGTGGGGTTCCTGCAATATGGCTTGGCTTCATCTGGAGATTAAATAAGTCTTTCCAACTATTTTTAGTCATTAACATGTCGTCACTTTCACACCTGCAAATCATGTAGTGTTTCTATAGTTTTGTCCCACATTAAAGATTGGAAGGCTAGATGACTGCTGAGTCACTGCTGGGAGGGGGAAGCACAATGAGCTGCTGAGAGTGTGGTTGACATTTCAGCTTTTTCTGCTGTGAACATTTAGGATGAATTGCTGCACAATGCATGCAGCTACTCCCAGCAGTTAGGAAAGGCTTGGTTAAAAGCTCTTCTACTGAGGTTCACTTAGACTCTTAGATATTTTATGTAGTGCACCCTTATTAAAGAACCAATACTCAATACTCACTGTCCTGCTCGTACCACCTTTACATAAATAATAAACATCTCTGTGTGGGAGAAAATTCTCCAGAAAAGACTTTTAAAAAGAAACACACACAAACGTTTTGGGCCCTTTCACACCCCTCCTTGTGCAATAACACAAAATGTACCATGCATTTTTCATGCTTTGATATACATTATGTTAAGACAACCCATTCCTTTTGCATAGCCAATTAACAAGCCTCAGGGCATTAAAAAATGCAGGGTTGCCTCTGAAGCAGCTGGAATGGCCGACGAAACCTGTCAGGCTTCCAGCTTGGTCCCATGCAGCGAGCCTCCTGGATACCTCCTCCCCTACTTCCTCCATTCCTTTAAGAGACTGATATTCTCTTTGGATATGGACTTATATGCCTCTATTGCTACAAACACAGCTTGAATTCTTCAAGAGCCACATGGATGGCTAAGTACATTTCCTTTACTTGGGCGTTAAATGGCTTTTTGTTTCTCTTCAAATTTTACTGATGGCTCCCACACTGAGCAATGACAAACCACATATTACACAGTTGAAGTTTCCCTATGTGATTCACTTGCCAATAAAAGGGAGATCAGTAGATGCCTTGCTATAAACTACAAGAGTACTATATGTGATGACAAGGACATGGCTCCCTGGGAGTATTCCAGTTGTATCCGTTACTCATTATATAAGCCAAAGGATCCACCTTTAAGGAACCTTCAGTAACATTCAGCCATGAGCCATATATTATCACTTTACAACATGGTGGAGGCAATGTAGAAGTAGGGTCAGGGCTGTAGTAGGGGTATCAGGGCCTATAGTGGAGGGCCATGGGCTGTAGTGAGGGGGGTCAGAGAGTGAAGTTTTTTAGTACTGTACAGTAATCCACTTACATTTAGGCAGCAACTCTGGGCTGTCTGGTGGGAACACTGCCTCTTCACTTGCGGCCTCTTCACTGGCGACAACTCCAGGCAGCAGCTCCGCCTCTTCCAGGCCATACTGTGGCTGTGCAATGCGGGGATGTTTGTACTTGCGAGCCACTTTACGTACACTTGCGGGTATGTCCGTACTTGCGAGAGTACGTAAAGTGAGTGTACTTAAAGCGGGGTATGCCTGTATGAGCCCTGCAATGCATTGTCAGCCTTCATGAAGTCTTTTAGCCTGACAGACAGGAAGGGAATACAAGTGAATTACTGGATTTGTGTCATAGTTATGCAGTAATGTGTCTCTGTCTGCTTACCTCTCCTCATGTGTTCAGACTAAGAGGCCAGCCACTCTCACCTGGCTGTTTTTATAACCTCTCCTCTAAGCATGGCTCCACCCCAGGCCCTGTCAAGGAACCCTCTATTAACCTGTGCACTGCAAGCCAGCGGTGCTGATCAACCATTGTGTATTCATTGTGTGTTTGGCTTCCTGTTTCCTGCTTGCCGTGTGCTCTTCGTTTGTCTGTTATTAACCTTGGCGTGTTCTCGACTATTCCTGTCTGCTCGTGACCCTGACCTTTTGGCGTGTCCCCGACTATCCCCGTTTGCCTGTGACCCTGAACCTTTGGCGTGTTCTCTGTTGTTCCTGTCTGCTAGTCGCCCTGACCTCTGCCTTATCCCTTTACTATCCTTGTTGTTCCAGCCTGCTGTTTTCTTCTCCTGTAGTCTACTGTGAGCGTGAGCTGTGAGACCCTAGGGGCTGCGACTTGGAGCTAGATTGCAGCGCAGTCCATCCTCACCACTAGAGGCTCCGGTGAACACCTGCTGGCTCTTAGACTCCACGCCCTGGGGATTCTATGCTCTAGCTCCCACTGGGATCTGTGTTAGTGTTCCAATAGACCTGCTTCCTGAACCTCCCTGGGTACTATACACAGTTTACTATGCTTCAGTGATAAATGGACACAGGAGTGATCGGTACTGATTACTCACTGTGTTTCTTCAGGAAAGGAAGGGGCCTGTAAACATGACATATTTACCATCCCCCCTCCTTCATCCCTAAACAATTCCCCTGTATGCCCACAGCAGCTGGTGAGAGAAGGGAAGCCAGCAGGAAGGTGTTGCAGAACCCATCTCCCTGCAGTGCAGTCAGAGGGAGAAAGGGGAGGAGAAGCCAGTGGCACTGCAGAGGGGTCCATAGGAGACAAGTGTCAGCAATAAGGCAGTACAGCCAGCCCTCCAGCTCGGCAGGTGCCCAGGTCCCCCTTTTTAATTGATAGGCCCGGGTCTGGGAGGGCCGGCTGTACTGCCTTATTCTGGCCTTGCATCTGCCTGCCCATATACAAACATTGAGCTTATGTTCAGATCCTTCTAAAAAAAAAAAAAAACTAACAGATGGATCTGATCAGGAAGGTCATGTAATAAGGGGCCTTATGCATGGGGGGAATGCTGAGGCCAGTCAGTTGTCACTGGTGGACACTTACCAGCAGGGGTGTTTATACACTTTTTGTCATACTCCAGTGTTTAACAATATTCTATTACACATAAAGTACAATGTATCAGTGGACAGGCCTTTGAATGCCTTTGATAAATCTGAATACATCTCTCTGGGTGTTGTACGAGCGCCACCTTTCTGTTTAACTCCTTGCCACATTGACATCTCCTGTCTGTGCTTCATATACTCTGTTAGCACTCAACTGATCCATCTTTAATTACTGTTGCACATTCTACAGTAATAAATATGTCTTTCTTATTTTTTTAGCAGCTTAATGCTGCAGCAAGGCTCACTTACAGTCCAAAATACCTTGCTGAACACTGCTCTAAAGCTGACCATACACTGTTAAATTTCTCTCTTTCAGCCCACTGGCTGAACAAGAGAAAATGAATAGCTTCCTCCATTGAACAGTGTGGATGAAGGAACCTGCACTGTTGGCTATTGTTTTCAGACAGCCACAGCACCCTTGGCTGTCTGAATACCTTAACTGTGACTGCATCTGATAGGATGCAGTCACTGTTTGGCTGCTGATTTTCCATCTGTCTCAAGAGATCTTTAAATAGACTTTCTTCGAGCTGGGTGGTGCTGGCAGGGCACCAGTGGCTCAAATTTTCACCAGGATCGGGCATTGTCTCGGCATGGTGGCGTAAAGGCGCTCAGAGCTCCTGGCCAGCGGCTCCCGCGTTCTTGACGTTCGGAATTTCCGACATTTGTGTGACCATGTGTATGCAAGACAAATTTGAGCCAACATCCTTCAGAAAAAAAATCCATGGTTTTGTTGTCACAAAATCCGATCGTGTGTACGCGGCATTAGAGTTTGATGGTGCAGCTATCCACCTCCTCCCAGACATCTCTAGGAGAACTCTGATGATGCGGCGGACACTTAAACCACTCCTAGATGGTCTTGGAGAGAAAGGTCACACTTACAAATGGGTACACCCTTTTCACCTCATTGTCCGTAAAGGTCATAATACCTTCCCACTACGACATTCTTCCTCTTTATATTTGTAGAGGTGGATCCGGTCCCTGTGTCCAATTGGCTCTTGATAACCATACCACAGGACCCGCAGCGTCGGCCCCTGATGGCAGACCACAGAGGAACTGGAACAACCGTCACTCCCAAAGAGGCCTGTCTCAGGCTCACCTGGACTGGTTCCGTGATAGTATATGAGGATAAATGATACTGAATACTGATCTCTCCCCTGTTCTACATGGAAATACCTTTTTCCCTCCAATACTTGATCCGGAGAGGCTCCTCTGCCTCCAATGATGTTTTGGACAGGGCCTACCTCAGGGCTCGTACAAGTAACCCGGAAGAGCCTTGAACTGCCTGCTCCGACTTACCAGTGCACTCGAACCAGCACTACGGCAGGTCTATGCATATACAATGTGACTACTGTTCTATACTGTACTGTTTAAATTTTTTTATTCCAAATGGTAAAATCTGCTTTTATATGCAATAGGGCATGTTTGTTGTGCTCACTGTTGAGTCTTGGGGAATGGCCCTTTGCAATGTGTGGAGGGGCTGTCTGGTCCTGCTGTCTCTGATCCACCTCCTATTTTACTTTAGCAGAGGGGCTGTTTGTAATCGGGACGGGACCAGCCAGCACTGACCAAGCGGAGGACCTGGAGACCTTGCACCTCAGTAGTATGGTTAAAGAGGACGAGTTACGCCCCCTGACCAGACACTGATGGGATAACGAGACTGCAGTGGACTGCTGATGAGAGATGGTGTCTGTTGGGTTAATTTTCTTTTTTTTTACTTATGATGCCTCTATCTTTAGACAGTTCCCTAACCTCTAATGTGCGCTCATTGGCTATCCAGACCTCTGTCAGGTGAGACCCATTTTGTGGGATACTCCCTGACTTGCCACTGTGAGGCAGACAAGTCTCTCTTTAACTTGGGCCTAGCTACTAATATCAAAGGCTTTTTGAAGGCTTATTGGATGCCTACTGAGCCCCCACTGAGCTATTGTAGTTGCGGTATCTGCCGCACATCCTATTGAGATCATAAAGCACACCAGGAGGCTCTTTGATTTAACTTTCGGGACCTCCTTGTCCGCTTGACCTGAGTTTAGTGTCTCAAAAGGTTCCTCGATGTCAGCTCTCCAGAATTTATTTCTGTGGTTTTTCATGTGTTCATTATTATTATTATACAAGATTTATATAGCGCCAACAGTTTACGCAGCGCTTTACAATGTATAAGGGGGACAACACAATTACAGTACAGTTCAATACAAAAGGTACAGGAGGGCCCTGCTCGTAGAGCTTACCTTCTAAAAGGGAGGGGGTGGTGGTACAAAAGGTAATAGCTGCAAAGAATGATTTGATGGGGGTGGCTCAGGGACAGTTATGTGGGTGTGGGATAGGCTTCCCTGAATAAATGAGTTTTCAGGGATCTCCTAAAGGTGGACAGGGTAGGGGCTGATCGTACATACTGGGGCAGGGAATTCCAAAGGATGGAAGAGGCTCTGGAGAAGTTCTGAAGGCAAGCATGGGAGGAGGTAACAAGGGAGCTAGAGAGCAGGAGGTCCTGGGAGGAGCGGAGGGGGCGATTTGGGCGATATCTGCAGATGAGGTTGGTAATGTAGATGGGGGTGATGTTGTGAATGGCCTTGTATGTTTTGGTTAGCATTTTGAATTTTACACGGTGGGGTAGGGGAAGCCAGTGAAGGGATTGGCAGAGAGGAGCAGCAGTCAAGGATCGAGTAGTGAGGTGTATTAGTCTAGCAGCAGCATTCATAATAGACTGAAGGGGGGATAGCCTGCTTAAGGGTAGGCCATTAAGGAGAGAGTTGCAGTAGTTGAGGTAGGAAATAATCAAGGAGTGAATAAGTTGCTTTGTGGTGTCATTAGTCAGGAAGGGTCGAATTCTGGAGATGTTGCGGAGGTTAAGGCAGCAGGATTTAGCCAGTGATTGGATATGGGGGCTGAAGGAGAGGTCAAAGTCAAGGATTACACCCAGGACCCTGGCATGTGTGGAGGGACCAATGGTTGTGTTGTTGATATTAATGGTAAAGTCACAGGAGGGGGACCGTGAAGGAGGAAATATAACAAGCTCAGTTTTAGAAAGATTAAGTTTGAGGAAGTGGTGTGACATCCATACCGATATGTCATTCAGCAAGTTTGAGATCCGTGAGGAGATAGTGGGGGTGAGAGTTGAGGAGTGGAGAGATGGATCTGTGTGTCATCGGCATAGAGGTGGTATTGGAAGCCATGGGAGGTTATCAACTGGCCCAGGGAAGAGGTATAGAGTGAGAAAAGGAGAGGCCCAAGGACGGAGCCTTGGGGTACCCCAACAGGAAGGGGAGCGGAGGAGATGGAGCTGTAAGTGACACTGAAAGTGCGCTGAGATAGGTAGGAGGAGAACCAGGATAATGCAGAATCACGGAGGCCAAGGGAGTGTAATTTGCTGAGGAGCAGCAGGTGGTCAACTGTGTCAAAGGCAGCAGAGAGGTCTAAAAGTATGAGTATGGAGTAGTGGCCATTGGTTTTGGCAGTTATTAGGTCGTTGGTGAGTTTTAGTAGGGCAGTTTCAGTAGAATGTTGTAGGCGGAAGCCAGACTGTAGGGGGTCGAGAAGGTTGTTGTCTGTGAGGTAGCGACTCATTTGGTCATGAACAAAGCATTCGATGAGTTTGGAGGCAAACTGGAGAAGGTAGATAGGTCTTAAGTTATTCAAACAGGTGGAGTCTAGTGAGGGTTTTTTGAGTATGGGGGTAACCAGTGCATGTTTGAGCGGGGAAGGAAAGGTGCCGGAGGAGAGGTTGAAGATGTGGGTTACGGAGTTGAGGACAGAGTGGGAAGGTGGTCGCAGTAATTGAGAGGGGACAGGGTCCAGGGGACATGTAGTGAGGTGGGCCATGGAGAGGAGTTTTTCAACTTCTTCTGTGGTAATTGGGCAAAAGGAGGAGAGTATTGAGTGTGGTGTTGGACCTGATATGTTGGGTAGGGGAGGAATTTGAATGCTGGATATCTTCTTGCGAATTGTGTTGATTTTGCTATTGAAGTGGTTGGCAATATGTTGAGCGGTAAGCAAGTTGGTGGGTGGGGGCAGTGGGGGGTGAAGTAAGGAATTAAGGGTAGAAAAGAGTTGATGAGGTTTGGATGAGAGGGTTTTGATGAGAGTGTTGTAATAGGTTTGTTTAGCAGTGTGGAGGCAGGAGTTGTATTTGAGAAGGACAGATTTGTAGAGGGTAAAATCTTGCAGGGATTTAGATTTACGCCATGCTCGCTCAAGAGCACGCCTGTGTCTCTTGAGACTTCTGGTGTCGTCTGTTTGCCAGGGTTGTGGCAGATGGGGCCTGGTTCTGCGTGTAGAAAGAAGAGCAAGTACGTCTAGGGAGGATGACAATGTGGTGTTGTAGATGGAAGTGGTTAGGTCTGGGCAGGACAGGGGTGCGATTTTGTCATAAAGGCCATCAGTAGCAGAGTGAAGAAGGGAAGGTTTGAGGTTGCGAAGGTTCCTGCGGGTAGTGGTTTGTGGGTTGGCAGCATGGGATATAGGAGACAAGGAGAGTGTGAAACGGATAAGGTTGTGATCAGAGAGAGGAAAGGGTGCGTTGGAGAGATTGCAGGGAGTGCAGCGATGGGAGAATACAAGGTCGAAAGTGTTGCCGTTGGAGTGAGTGGTGGTTTGTGTCCATTGTCTTAGGTTAAAAGAAGAGGTTAGGTTGAGTAATTTAGAAGTGGTAGCATTATTAACATTGATTGGAATGTTAAAGTCACCTAGGATAATGGCAGGCACTTCGGATGAGAGAAAATAGGGTAGCCATGCAGAGAAGTCATCCAGAAAGCGTGACACTGGTCCAGGAGGACGATAAATGACTGCGACCCTCAGACAAGCTGGAGAGAAAAGACGAATGCAGTGCATTTCGAAAGAGCAGGTGGAAAGAGAGGGAGGTGTGGGCAGTACCTAGAAGGTGCATTGTGGGGAGAGGAGAAGTCCGACACCACCTCCTTTTCATCCACTGGGTCTGGTGGAGTGAGTCCAGAGAAGGCCACTGTGGGACAGTGCAGCTGGAGAGGTAGTATCGAATTCCTGGAGCCAGGTTTCAGTTATAGCAAATAGATCAAGGGATTTGGAGAGGAAAAGGGTCATTGACAGAAACTAGTTTGTTGAAGACTGAGCGGGCATTCCAGAGGGCACATGAAAGAGGGGGGCTGACTTGTGGAATCAGGGGAATTAGGATGAGAAGGTTGAAGTTACGACTACTGTTGGAGGAGGTAGATGGCCGATCTTGGCGTTGGGAATTGGGTATGGGAGGGCCGGGGTTTGGTGCGATGTCCCCAGACATTAGGAGTAGTGTGAGGGTGGTAAGGCGGGAGTGGGATTTATAGGAGGGCAGATGCTGTGGTGGAATGGATGTGGTGATACTGTGTGGGCTTAGAATGAGCAGGAGGTGGTAAGTGGAGTAATATTGAGTGGGCAGAAGAGAGGGAGATATGTAAAGGTTGGGGGCTGGAGAGGGGGGTAAAGACATGAGAGTTTGAGGAGAGAGGACGTTATAACAAAGATTAGTGTGAGCATTTTAGAGAGTGGGGACAGGCTAATAGAAGGAAGGCTGAGGAAAGTTAGAGAATGAAGTGGAACTTCCTGCAAAATAGCTGTGGAACAATAATGTCTGTACTTACTTTTTTGTAGCAGTGCCCATGTCCAAGTGCCAAACACTTGTTGCCGGCGTGACACTTTGTGCAAGGAGTGACCAGCCTAAACCACCAGACGCCCCAAGAAATGAACTAAATTTATAGTGGGAAGGTGTGGGGGGGGGGGGGGGGATGGGGGAGATTCAAAATTATTCAATTAGAAGCTGATAAAACCAAGCTTGTGGGGGGTGGGGTTTTACAACTGGCCCGGACAGATTGCAGGGCAAGAGGGGGCAACAGAATAAGGTTAAATGTTTGATCTTGTTCAGGGCAGCAGAATACAAAATAAGTGACACTTTCAAAAACAAACAAGTATAGACAGTAGTTTCAAATTCTTAGTAAGGCAGAATTAAAGTTGTTAGGCAATGTAGTCCAGTGTTTAAGAGAAGAGTGGAGTCTTTGCAGTTACCAGAGGGTATGAAGAGTCAGGTGGGAAATCGCAGACAGGTAGAGCGACTTTTGTGTTGCAGGGAAGATCAGTGTAGTTACCTCCTTTAGCTGTATGCGGCAGATTTCTGTGTCTGGGGTTTCTCTCCTTCTTCTGGCTGAATATCAAAGTTCTCTGACCTCCTGTTTCCTTCCATTTCCAGTCCTGATACTGTGTTCATGTTTTGTTTTGTGTCTGGCTTTCCAAATGTTTATCTGACACACTGTTTTACCTTCCATGTTTATACCGGTACACCAGAAAAAAGTGTTAGCACTGTTGCGGGGATCCCAAAGGTGGGGGCTCTATATCTAACTGTGCCCTACCACCTCCCACATTAGGGATAACCTGCCCTGGTGGCAGTAGTTCTCTGAAGAATTCCTCTTTTTAATAGACCCCATACCTATCTTTCCCTTACCTTTCTGATATCTCTCTGCTCAGTCTTTTCTCTCCCCTTCTATTTCTCACCCTATTTTCAACTACGATCTCCTTCCCTCTACCCCCCCACTTTCTTTTTTTTTCTCCCCCCCACCTAGGAAATAGGTATATGTAGACATCGTGACGATATGGCTATTAAAGTCCTTTCCTGGAATGTTAAAGGGTTCAATTCCCCTGAGAAACGTACCAGCTGTCTAGTCGAACTCTGGAGACATAGGGTACATATCGCTTTCCTCCAAGAGACTCATTTCAGGGCAGACAGGGTCCCCAGACTTACTAATAAGCATTTCTTGGTTCTTGGACCCCTTCTCTTCTCTATCTACACCTCCTCCCTTGGTCACTTAATAACTGCCCACGGCTTCCAATACCACTTATACGCTGATGACACCCAAATCTATCTGTCTACTCCTCACCTCACTCCTTCAGTCTCCTCTCGCATTACTAACTTACTAACTGACATATCAGCATTGATGTCACACCACTTCCTTAAACTAAATCTCTCTAAAACTAAGCTATTAATATTCCCCCCCGCCCGTGCCCCCCTCCATGACTTTTCCATCAAAATCAACAATGCAACCATCAGTCCCTCCCCTCACGCCAGGCTACGAGGTGTAATCCTAGACTCTGACTTGTCATTTCAGCCTCAAATCCAATCGCTGTCAAAAGTTTGTAGAATTCACCTCCGTAACATCTCTAAAATTCGCCCTTTTTTAACAAATGAAACCACCAAGCTCCTCATTCACTCCCTTGTTATCTCTCGCCTTGACTATTGCAACTCCCTTCTCATTGGCTTACCTCTCCATGGGCTATCCCCTCTTCAGTCTATCATGAATACTGCTGCCAGACTTATCCACCTTACCAACCGCTCAGTGTCTGCCAACCCTCTACTTCAATCCCTACACTGGCTCCCAACCACCCAGCGAATTAAATTCAAAATTCTAACCACAACATACAAAGCCATTCACAACTCTGCCCCAAGCTACATCACTAACCTTGTCTCCAAATATCACCCAAATCGACCTCTCTGCTCTTCTCAAGACCTCCTTCTTTCAAGCTCTCTCATCTCCTCCTCCCATGCTAGTCTCCAGGAATTCTCCAGAGCCTCTCCCATCCTCTGGAACTCGCTACCTCCATCTATCCCCTACTCTTGCTACCTTCAGGCAATCCCTGAAAACTCATCTCTTCAGGAAAGCCTATCACGTCGCCAACTAATCTCCTACCACTTCCACCAGCTCATTCCCCACAGTTACAACCTTTTGTACCACTTGCCCCACCCTATTAGATTGTAAGCTCTTCTGAGCAGGGCCCTCTTAATCCTATTGTATTGTATTATAACTGTATTGTCTCCCTTTTATATTGTAAAGCGCTGCGTAAACTGTTGGCGCTATATAAATCCTGAATATTAATAATAATAATTTCCCAGTGGCCTATCATAGCCCATCCACATCTTCTAAATCTAAGGGGGCAAGTATTCTTATATCCAACTCCTTTCATTGGCAATTCCTCGATGAATACCGAGATCAGGAGGAGGGTAGGTTCCTGCTCTTAAAGGGCAAACTCGATTCTCATACATTTACCCTTGCAAACTTCTACCTTCCCAACACTAACCAACTCCCAGTTCTGAAGGAGTTTTTAACCACACTGGAGTCTTTCCTTGAAGGCACTCTCATCTTGGGGGGGGGGGGGAGAATTGAATAACTTCACCCTAGAACCCTTCAAGGATTCCTCCGTGCACTCATCCTCCCTACCGCGATGTGCACGGCTTCACCTGAAAGACTTGTTGCATGATCATCAACTGGTTGACATCTGGAGAATTTTCCACCCACAAGAATGAGGCTAATCCTACTCTCCCACCCATAGCTCCTACTCTAGAAATCGATTTTTTTTTTTACTAAAACATTCTGCAATTACCTTAGCCTCTAAGGCAGATATCGGTCAGATAACGCTTTCTGATCATGCTCCAGTTTTCCTGGAACTTACTCTCCCACACCCTTCCCCTAAGACACCAACTTGGCACCTTAATGAGACACCTCTTAGACTCTGAAACAACAGCAGAGATCCTTAGAGAAATCAATTCATTATTTGCTAATAATGTTGACTCCATATCTAACCCTCTTTCTGTGTGGTCTGCTCACAAATTGGAGGGATCCTCATAAAACATGGCCATGCAGTTAAACAACGCCAAGCCAAAAACTTTATCTGACCTTCTAACAAAACTCCATACCCTTAAAAGGCAACATAAAGACAGACCTGACCCTACAACTGAAGCGGAGGTGGTCGGGATTAGGGAGACAATCATTCCATGTATGAGGCTAAGCATGTCTTACTTAAGGCAAGTCACTCCTTCTACGAGTACGGCGATAAATGCGGGCATTTGTTGGCCAACGCCTTGAGAGCAAAACGCACTCAATCGTACATCCCTGCTCTACTAACCCTTTCTGGGTCTAAGATCCATGCTTCACCTGACCTGGCAGATACTTTGAGATTTCTAATCTAAGCTTTACAACCTGGACACTACTCCTTTTACGTGCCTCCCATTTTCTACGGCCCACAGGCTGGGTCCCTACTAAGACCATAGTAATGGGTCAAACACCTATGGAGAGCTATACAGCCGTCTCATTTCCTTAGTTCCATGTCCAAACATGTGCTCTTCCACCGGCAGCTCCACCCATTTGAAGAACTCTGATTGACAACCCGATTCGAAGATCCCTTTCTACATTATACAAAATTTTGTTGGACCCTTACGCCACCACTGACCCTCCTTTCTTGGCAAAGTGGAAAAGAGACTTGCAAACCACATTTACTGAACCACAAAAGGAACGTATACTTTGTTTTTGCGCAAAAGTCATCGCTTTGTAGTAAATATCAGGAAATTTCCTACAAATTAACCACATGGTACCGCACCCCATCACTTTTGGCTAAGTTATTTCCAAATCAGTCTGAATGGTGTTGGCGCTGTGAGCAACACCCAGGCACTAATCTCCATATTTTTTGGGAATGCCCCAAGCTCCAAACCTTTTGGCAACCAGTCCTTCGACTCATCAACAAATTTACGGACATTTCCCCATCTAATGACCCTGCTGCAGTCCTACTTAACCTTACTCCCATGTCAAATCATCATTATCACAAACATCTTCTCAATGCTGCTCGGGTGTGTATACCAAGCCAATGGAAACAACAGTCTGCCACTACAGTAGCCCAATGGATCGCAAGGGTTAATGATATTGAACGGATGGAAGATCCGACTGCTACCATTCGGGATAAATCTGAGGAACATAAGACAAGGTGGTTTTACTGGGACCTTTTCCGCTTCTCAGACGAATACCTTCACTATACATAACTTAGCTTTAATGAGTGGAAAGGGCTTCAGCTTTAAACCTGACTCCCACATTGCTTGATGAAAACAGATGCTCCTTACCCCCTAGGTGGAACTTTCCTCTCCCCTATCACCTCCCCCCCTTTTTTTTCCTTTTCTCTCTCTCACCCCTTTTCTCTCTGTCCTCCTCTTTTCTATTATAACTCAAAAATCTGGTATGTCTTGACCCTAATGGGACATCTCACATTAAACCTTCCCCCTGTCCAAATAATTGTTCTCCAAGAACATAGGGACCAGGACTGCCCGATTATTCATGTATTTATCCTCCGGTAATTACCTGATGCGACCCTATCGTGGGTGGGATGCATCCAGATACTGTCACCCACATGTTATTTTGTATTGACAACTTATTCTGTGAAGTTATTTTTTCATTGCGTATGTCGCATACTGAAAGGTTATGCCAAGCCTCCATTTTGTGCTGTCAGCCATCTTAAAGAGTTTGTACAGTTAGAATACCTCTTCAGCTTTGCAGAAGTCTATATCAGCATGAGATTCTTCTAAATGAACTGTTTTCACATACTTCTTATCTACACTTTCACAGTGTCTCTTACATTCCTTTGTATTCAACAGCCTGAGAAACAGAGAGCAAAGACTGTGTCTTGATCAGCTGTAACCGCCTTAATATCTACTGCACATGTTTTTAACTATGAATATTTCGTGTGATTTTTAATTTGCTATAAGAAACGCCTCCTGGCAAATTAATACAATCAGTTTCTAGAATGTAACATCGTGTGAGTGTCATTTCTTCATTCTTGGGGAACTGATTCCAGATATATCTAAATGCATAATATATCAATCCAAGGTCTGAGAGGTTAAAAGGGAACCCCATAGACACAGGATTAACCCTTTCAGCACTGGGAGCTCGTCCACGATGGAAGGCTACTTTTAGCGGATTCGGTAAGTTAATCTTATTCTTATTGAGTGAAATTGACTCGCTGGGGTCCTGGTGTGGCTTCCACCCCATAGAGATTGCATTTGCTGTTGGGTTATAGAACCTCTCATAAGTAAAAGTTGACCGGTCATATAAATAGTGTTTTGGGGACACTTGAAAAGGTTTTGGTGACCATAAGAGAATTTATAGAGTACTCTAGAGTTTCTAGTTCTGTTTGGGACAGAACATGAGACTTATAATCATATTGTGTAAACTGTGTAGGATTGTATAACTGCTTTAAAAATAGGATTTTTAAAACAGCTTACCTGTAAAATCCTCTACTTGGAGTACATCATAGGACACAGAGCCTCAAGTAATTACTTGGTGGGTTATGGGCCTACCTTCAGGTGTTGACACTGGCATAACCAATACAGGAAGTTGACTCCCCTCTATAACCCCTCCTTCCAGGAGTCCTCAGTTTTTGTAGCCAAGAAATATAAGCAATATACTCTCACCCCAAAAAAGAGAGGGGCAGGAGCTCTGTGTCCTATGATGTACTCCAAGCAAAGGATTTTACAGGTAAGCCATTTTAAAAATCCTATTTTCTTTATCGTACATCATAGGGACACAGAGCCTCAAGTAATTACTTGGTGGGATGTCCCATAGCAATGCTACTTGAGGGGAGGGAGACACAACCCATAGGGCACCCCCAGACCTTGAGGAATTATACTGCTGCTTGCAGCACACTGCGCCCTAAGGCGATATCCTCATTCCATTTTACAGCTACTAATTTTGTAAATATATGCACTGAAGACCAAGTCACAGCCTTGCAGATCTGAGACATGGAGGCCTGGTGACTCACTGCCCAAGAAGCACCACCCGCTCTGGTAGAGTGTGCCTTATCTTGAAAAGGGGGAATCTTTCCCTTTAAATCATAAGTTCGAATTATAAATTTGTCGAATCCACTTAGCCACAGTGGATTTTGACGCTGCCTGTCCTTTTTTAGGACCCTCTGGCAGAATAAATAAGACGTCAGTCTTACGAATCTGAGCAGTTTTCTTTAAATAGATCTTCACTGCTCTCACCACATCAAGAAAATCTAGTGACTTTTCTTCCTTGGAACATGGTTTTGGAAAAAACGATGGCAGGACAATATCTTCATTCAGATGAAAGCCTGAAACCACTTTTGGCAAAAAGCCTGGACGAGGGCGTAACACCACTCTGTCCTCATGAATAATCAAATATGGCTCTTTACAGGAAAGAGCAGCCAATTCTGAAACCCTCCTTGCTGAGGATATAGCAACCAAAAATATCAGCTTCCTAGTCAGAAGGACTAAGGCCCCTTTCACACTGGGGCGGTGGGGGCGTCGGCGGTACAACAGCGCTATTTTTAGCGCTGCTGTACCGTCGTTCTTGCAGAGGTATTCGGCCGCTAGCGGTGCGGTTTTACCCCCCGCTGGCGGCCGAAAAAGGGTTAAAATCCCTCGTACAGCGCGGTATTGCCGCGGTATAGCCGCGCTGTCCCATTGATTTCAATGGGCAGGAGCGGGAAGGAGCGGTGAATACACCGCTCCTTCCCCGCTCCAAAAAAGCGGTTTGCAGGACTTTTCTCACCGCCCTGCCTGCGCACCGCTTCAGTGTGAAAGCCCTCGGGCTTTCACACTGAACAAACAGCGGAGGCTGTTTAGGAGCGGTTTTCAGGCGGTATTTTTAGCGCAATACCGCCTGAAAACTGCTCCAGTGTGAAAGGGGTCTAAGGGAACATGCTGTAATGGTTCGAATGGAGGTTTTTGTAACACTGACAAAACTAAATTCAAGTCGCAAGGGCTTAAGGGTGATTTAACTGGCGGATTAATCTGCATCACTCCTTGCATGAAACCCCCGGACTAAAGAATGCGTAGCAAGTGGTCTTTGAAATAAAATTGATAAGGCTGAGACTTGGCCCTTAATAGTACTCAGGGCCAACTTCATCTCTACGCCTATTTGTAGAAAGGCAAGAATTTTGCCTCTAATATATCTCCGAGGGTGCCAACCCTTGGATTTACACCAGGAAACATAAGCTTTCCAGACTCTATAATACATAGCTCTAGAAGCTGGCTTCCTAGCATTAATTAAAGTAGAAATAACTGCCCTGGAAAGCCCACGTCTTTTCAGAATGTGGGTCTCAATAGCCAGGCCATTAAATTTAGCATTCGTAAAGTAGGATGGAATATCGGCCCCTGTGAGAGCAGGTCTGGCCTTAGTGGAAGGGACCACGAATCCTCCACTGCAATCTTTACGACCTCTGCATACCATGACCTTCTGGGCCACGCTGGTGCTGCCAGAATTACCGGTTTTCTTTCCAGCTTGATTCTGCAAAGAAGTCAAGGCAGCAACTGAATAGGGGGAAATGCATAGATCAGTAAAAGCTGATCCCACAGTTTCATCAACGCATCTGTTCTGCATGCGAATGGATCCTTTGTTGTGGACACAAAGTTGACTAACTCCATGTTGCACTGGATGCTAGAAGATCTACATCCGGAGTCCCCCATCCTTGACAAACAGCCCGAAACATGTGGGGGCGAATAGACCATTCCCCTGGGAATAATCTGCTGGCGACACATGTAGTGCGCAAGCCAATTCTCTATTCCCGGAATGAAGACTGCCGATGTGCACGGAATATTTCTTTCTGCCCAAGTTAGAATATGGTTCACTTCTCTCTGCACTGAGAGATTCTTGGTGCCCCTTTTGGTGATTGATATAGGCCACAGCCGTGGCATTGATGGATTGGACAATCCCTTAACCTGGAAGTCCAGGCTTTTAGAGCCAGACGCACTGCCCGAATCTCTAGGATGTTGATGAGCAAGGCTGTCAGGAAAAGCCCTCTTGCAGTTTTCCCAGCGGATTGAGGATTAAACGAATGCCTGTGCATAGAAGCGCCATCCGGCGCTCGCGGGCGCGCAATAGCGCCAATGGCGCTAATAGTGCTAACAAACGTACGCACATGCGCAATAGTGCCAATAGCTCTAATAGTGCTAACAAACGTACGCGCATGCGCAATAGCGCCAACGTGCGTACGCGCATGCGCAATAGCGCCACTTGGCGCCAAAGATAGGCTATTTAAAGAAGACTGTTTCAATGCTGCCTTGCTGTCCGGTCTACAGCGTTTCCTGAGACCCCTGCTACCTTGTTACCAGTTTTCCTGTATCCAGTATTTACTTGGCTTGTTCCTGACTTACCTGCTTGCTGCCCGCCCCGATCTTGGCTTGGACTCTGACTGCTCTCTTGGTTTGCCCTTCTGTACCTGATCTGCCCGCCAGTACCTTGACCCGGCTTGTCTGCACCTCCCTGCTGTCTGCAACCTGCTACAGGACTACAGTGCACCTCCCTGCTGTCTGCAACCTGCTACAGGACTACAGTGCACCTCCCTGCTGACTACAGGATCCTGCCTTCTGCTTCAGTGTTCCAGTCAGGCACTTGTGCCCCTCTGTACTTTCGAGTCCCTGTTCACACCTTCAGAGGTTCTTAAGTCAGAGGTATACGAGAGGCCATTCTCTGCATTCCGGGCTCCACCTACCAGGTACGTGACAAAGGCTCTTCCGGTTCTTGAACACCGTCCTTGGACAGTTGTCTTCTGTCATTACCACTTTCCAGAAAAGTGGTTTGACGTATTTACCCTTTAGGACATTCTTTAGTAACCACCAATTGAGGCTTTGTGACACCCTTGGGGACAGCCGCATTGGCAAGTCCAAAGCTTGGATCGTTTTGTACCAAGAAAATAGAATACTGTTTTGTAACAGTCTCGAATGGAACTGGGCAAAGGGAACTGCTTCGAATGAAGCCATCATCCTAACAACCTCATGCAAAGGTGAATGGAGGGACCTCCTTTTGACCTGACCATCCGCACCAACTCTTTTATAGAGCCTACGCTGGCCGTCAGAGTAGTTAACCTGTGAGGAGTGGCTCCTTCACTAGTGAACGCCGACATGTGGATCTGAACCCATGTCTGTCAGGAAGTCTCCCATGGCTGCACTGGCCGTCAGAGTACTTAACCTGCGAGCTGTTGTGGCTTCACTTTAAATAAAAGGACATTTATACCTTCTACTGGACAAAAGAGCTTTACTGCTAGAAATCATTTGCATGTATTTCACCAAACCTTCCCCAACGAAAAGGGAAACTAGTCAGACACCCCTTTTTTGCAAGATGCTTCGCTGACCAACCCTTTTAACCACAGGGTCCTATGCATGTGTTTTAGCACAAGCGCAAGGCGAGACGCCTGGTGAATAGGGTCTTTAATGGCATCTATGGCGAAACATAACGCCATTGGTAGGAGGATTTTAACCAAAAAAATTGACTCCTTATTTGTTGGATGCTTAAGCAATTATGCATCTTTATTGATGCTGGAAATTGCAGCGTCTACTGCTGGTATTTCCAACACTTGAGAATTTTTCCTCCATGATAGATAACTGAGAAACTCTTTGGAAGGAAAAAAAATGCTTATCCAGATGATCCCATTCAGCATAAATAAGTGCTGTAAAAGGTTTTTTTTTTTTTTTTTTAAAAAACCAAAGAAGAGACCTAGACTTTCAGCTTAGTGTTAGGAGTAGTATAAAAAGTGGAATGAACCATAAGGTTCATCAACTGTTGTTTTTCCTCGTGATCACATGAGGATAACACCTCACCCTGTGCCCACTGTTCCCTTGGAAAAAGGGGTTTGAGGTGGGGGAGGGGGATCTAGCATGCTTCCTATCCTCTTGGATGGAGAATGCGATTAAAGCTGCTAATCTTCCTTCTAAGCACAACAGGGCAGGGGAGAATGCATCTTCAGTCACATACACAGGGGCTGAAGTGTGAGAAGCAGTTGCACCACCAATTGCTTACAATGACTCACCCTGGCTTGCCATGTCAGGTATCTCTGGAGAAGATGACAGTGTGGAGGCATGACTGGAGTTCCCAGCGCCTGGGGGTGGAATCCTGGGTACCTTTGTGGTACACTGGAAATCAAATGTCTTAAGCACAACAGCAGAGGCACTTTAACAAATTATGGTATTTGCTGAACAATAGTTTTAGCAAAAGAAAACAATGTTACCATAAAGATGAGCCTTTGGTGCTGAGTACCATAATATTTCCTGTGCTGGAAATGCCTGTTTACACACCTTTACATGCCCAGCGCTCCTGTGTCTCTTGGTGTGACAGACTTCTGTCTTCAGCATATGAACTGAGAGCATCTGTGTTAAGCCTCAGGTGAGAACCTGATTACACATAAGTGTCAGCTGTTACCGCACCTCTCCAGGAGGAGAGGGGGGAGGGGAATTTTTATCAGCAGTTTGTTAAGCTCCTAGTTTTAAAGGAAGACTTCACTTTATACACAAAAATGCAAATGGCTGGTTTTGTATGTTCATAAACTACTGCTGTAACCCCTTTAGATCCCTCAGAAGAGGAACACCATCTGTTCAATTAAGAACTCCCCTCTGGTTGCAGGGACCACACCTGCTGCTATAGCAAGCTGAAAAAGCATTGTACTAGGTAAGTGTAATATAATATAATATATATATATATATATATATATTTATATATTTATATTTATATATTTTGGAGAAAAAAGGCATAGGTGGACTTTTTACAGTTCCTAGGCTTCTCCCCTTACCTTATCTTTGCTGCAGGATACTGCCGATTTAACAGACAGATCTAACCTTCACCTATCACGGCGGGCAGTGTAGTTAAACCTTCAAAGACTGGGGCCCTTTTTAAAGGGGTTCCGCTCCTTTGGACCTGTATAGCATCCCTTAGGAACAACTTTAGGTAATATGAAAAACCAAAGAGAGTCCTGGTTCCTAGGGTCCAGCTCTCAAAGAGAAGCTTACAGGCAAAACCTCGTTCTTCAATGCGAGGCCCAGGTACCATCCGATGGCCTCGGTGGTGAGGATGGATCCGGTTGTGGAGGTTTTTTAAATCAAGCATGGATCCCTCCCTGGAGCTCCTCAGAGCACATCTTCACTCGTGACCAACACCTTAGACACTGGCGAAAAAAAACTGAGGACTCCTGGAAGGAGGAGGGGTTATATAGGGGAGTCAACTTCCTGTATTGGTTATACCAGTGTCAACACCTGAAGGTAGGCCCATAACCCACCAAGTAATTACTTGAGGCTCTGTGTCCTATGATGTACGATAAAGAAATAAAAGTTTTGCTTTGGTTTCTGTTAAAAAGTTTTGTAAATGAAACGAACCTTTAATGCAGTATCTACAATAACACCTTTCGGATCACAAAGTATACAGGCTTACATCACGTTAGTACCTAAACCAGACAAGGATCATACCTTGTGTGGAAACTACAGGCCAATATCGTTAACAAATATCGATCTCAGAATATACTCAAAAGTTATTGCCAATCGGCTCACCCCTATAATACCTGACCATATACACCTGGATCAGGTGGGCTTTGTAAAGGGTAGAGAGGCTAGGGATAATACCCTGAAAACTCTTACATTAATGGAATATGCACAGGGGGGCTCCATCCCATCCTGCCTACTCTCAATAGATGCTGAAAAAGCATTCGACAGGGTGGGATGGAGCTTCCTTAAAGAGACACTTATACAATGGGGAATAGGACCTATATTGTTAGATAAAATAATGGCACTATACCAACACCCCACGGCAAAGATTCGGGCGAATAGTGGAATGTCAGAGGAAATACATATAGCAAATGGTACTAGACAAGGCTGCCCACTATCCCCAATACTATACATACTGGTCATGGAGCATCTATTAAATGCGATTCGGGCGAGTAAAGATATACAAGGGGTAAAAGTAGGAGATATGGAATACAAGATGTCTGTATACGCAGATGATATTTTGCTTTATGTTACAAACCCACTAATAACATTACCAAACCTGATAGCTGCATTTGACCAATTTGGGATCTTAAGTAACTTCAAAGTAAACTTTAATAAATCCGAGGCACTAAACATCAATATGTCAAGAACTATGATAGAACTGCTCAAAAAGGATTTTTCCTTTAGATGGCAAGAAAACTCTATCAAATACCTTGGTACATATATCCCCACAGATTTGAAAAAACTGGAGGTATATAATTATGTACCGATGGTACAAAAAATAACGAAAACACTCCAGCAATATGAAAAGGGCACTTTCTCCTGGATAGGCAGGATAAATATCGTAAAAATGGATATATTGCCCAAAGTATTATACATCCTACAAGCGATCCCCATATATCCTGCTACGGGCATTATGAAAAAACTGACCAGAGCGATTGGACAATTTGTTTGGGCGGGCAAGACACCTAGGTTAAATAGAAAGCTACTAAACAAGTCTAAAAAAAATGGTGGCCTTGCCCTCCCGGACATAGCAAGTTATTTAAGGGCAATAATGATCACCAGAATCGTAGATTGGTTCCAAAACAGGAATAATAAACAGTGGGTAAAATTGGAAGAGGAGATCACAGGACTAAAATTGAAATCCCTACCATGGATTCAAAAAGAACAAAGATCGGTAGAGGGCGCTTTACCTTCCTTAGTAGTTTCAACAATGAAAACCTGGGATAATATGATTAAAAAGGGAGTAGGTTCTACGTTTAAAGGGCCTATGACCCCATTGTTTGATAACCCCGAATTTCCATTGGCACTAAAAGCAAAAACCTTTCTCAAATGGAAAAGACATGAAGATACAAGGATAATAGAAACCATGGTGGGGAACAATGTGCTCCCGTTGGGGATGATGGGAGAGGACCATAAAAATGAATGGATGCAACATGGTCTACTCCAAAGATATGTATCATCCCTGGTAAAACAAACAGCAATGGATAGGCCCTTAACAGCCCTGGAAAAATTTTTTACTCAAGAAGAGAGACCCGTACATGTACTATCTAAGGTATATAAAATCTTGAATGACGAAAGCCAAGACCAGGAGATATCATATATTAAGAAATGGGAGGAGGAATTGGGGATAGAGATCCATAGGAAAAAATGGGAAAAAGCCATTGCAGTAACCCATAAACTATCCATATCCAGTAAGCATCAGGAAAGAAACTATAAAATTTTAGCTAGATGGTATAAGTGCCCGAAAGATTTACATAGGATGAACCCAACAAATGAAGAAGAATGCTGGAGATGTCAAGCTTCATCAGGGACTATGTCCCATATATGGTATTACTGTCCCAAAATCCTGCCATTCTGGCAAAAGATTTTTGAAATCTACAGAGCTATGACAGGAAATGAAATATATCCAGATATACTAATAACAGTATTATCTATGATACCTGGTTCAATAAAAAATATAAAAAGAGACTCATTAAAATATTTCCTAACTGCTGCACGTACTTGCATTGCAAGAAAATGGAAAAGTAGTATTACGCCTTCCATGATGGAATGGGAGTGTGAGATGGCGGAAATGCGGGCTCTAGAGGAGAGAAAAGTGCTAGAAGAGGGCTCAAATAAACAGATAAAACAGGTACAAGCCATATGGGCTAGATGGGTAGACTATAGTGCCTCCTCACAACTGTTATGTAATGGATAGAAATATGTGGACCCCCGGGGACAGGAGACATTGTATTTCCAGATGATTCTTCCCCCCCCCCCTTTTTTTTTTTTTTTTTTCCTTTCTTCTCTCTCTCTTTCTTCTTTTTCCCCTCCCCTTCACATGAATGGATGGATAGGATGAATGGGTGGATGGTGGGATGATATAGGAGTTTTAATGTGTTTAATCCAAATAGTTAGTTAGTATGAGAGTGGATGTAGATCTGAAGCGTACTGAAGATAAATACTTTTGATATGATTGTGTTTGTATGTTATGTTATAAAATGTAAAATGTTTTTGGATAAAGATATTAAAAAAAAAAAAAAAAAAGTTTTGTAAATAAGTAAGTTTTCTTTCACTGATGGGCACTGATCAGGCAGCATCGATGAGGTGGCACCAATGAGCTGGCACTGATAGGCTGCAAAGATTGGTTCTTATGGGTGGCACTGATAGGCATCCCTGGTGGCAATGGCAGGCATTGATTGGCAGCTGCCTGGGCACAGATTAGTATTTCCCTGGGGGTCCAGTGTGGATGGCCATCCTGGTGGTCCTGGGCGGCTTCCCTGGTGGTCCTGGGTGGGATCCAAGGGGGTCTGTGCTGATAAACAATCAGCACAGATCCCCCTGTCAGGAGAGAAGCCGATCGGCTCTACTCTAGTCTGTCAGACGCGAGTGAGGAAAAGCCACTCACCGGCTTCTCCTATTTACATAGTGATCAGCCGTGATTGGACACGGCTGATCACGTGGTAAAGAGTCCCTGTCAGAGACCCTTTACCTAGATCGGTGTTGCGGGGTGTCAGACTGACACCCCGCAAAAACGATCACTGCGATGCACGCCCCCGGGGGCGCGCAGTGGCTCAATATCCTGAGGACGCCCAGTCAGGATACTGAAACCACTTTGCTGCCGTCAATCTGCTATATGGCGGGCGGCAAGTGGTTAATGATAATAAAAAAAAAAATTTTCACCAGGAATCAGATAAAATGCAAACTATGTATAGGTAGTTTTATCAACATTTGCTCAGAGGACTAGTGCAGACTATTGACTAGAGCAGTGTGCAGGGAGCATGTCAGAGACCTGCTGCTTTTGTCCAAGAACAGTGAGACTATCCTTAGTACTGCCAGAACAGTTTTTTTTTTTTTAAACCTCAGGCTTGGTTCATAGTTACTACTGTGATCTCCCATGTGACTTGTGTCGCACAGAATCACATGACAATGGAAATCACATCCTCTATGCCCATGCAATTTTCATTGTCATGCGAGCCTGTGTGCCAGTCGCATCAGGAATCACACTAGGAATGGGACTTTAAATGAAACCCGTAGCTATAAAAGATGAATTTAATATTTTATGTCAATAGTATAATACATAATGGTAATCATGATTCAATGTAAATATGGTAGATGATCCATTACTGTATGTGTGATATATATATATATCAGGATAAGGGTTCACTAGGAACAGTATTCGAGAAAGTATGTGTAGGAGGGGAGGGGGAAAAAGGAAAGGGTAAAAAAAAAAAAATATCCCCATGTAGCAGCAGCCACTGATTGATTCATGCTTTGTCCATAAGTACTGATCTCTCTCAGGAAGGGGAAGGATGAACACTGTAAAATAATACCCGGGCCCTGTGCTGATTAATCACAGCAATTGCATGGTGCTCAGCCACTGGACAGCTATTTATGCAGTGCCACTCAAACAGCACTAGGTAAAAGGGCCACCAATTTACTGCTGAAAAATGTAAATTGGCAAAAAAGTGGTTAAATAGATAAAACATGGGAAAAGGCACAAGTATTCTATATGTTCAGACTTACAGTGGCTTGCGAAAGTATTCGGGCCCCCTTGAACTTTTCAACCTTTTGCCACATTTCAGGCTTCAAACATAAAGATATAAAATTTTAATTTTTTGTGAAGAATCACCAACAAGTGGGACACAATTATGAAGTGGAACGAAATCTATTGGATATTTTAAACTTTTTTAGCAATTAAAAAACTGAAAAGTGGTGCGTGCAAAATTATTCGGCCCCTTTACTTTCAGTGCAGCAAACTCACTCCAGAAGTTCAGCGAGGATCTCTGAATGATCCAATGTTGTCCTAAATGACTGATGGTGATAAATAGAATCCACCTGTGTGTAATCAAGTCTCTGTATAAATGCACCTGCTCTGTGATAGTCTCAGGGTTCTGTTGAAAGCGCAGAGAGCATCATGAAGACCAAGGAACACACCAGGTAGGTCCGTAATACTGTTGTGGAGAAGTTTAAAGCCGGATTTGGATACAAAAAGATTTCCCAAGCTTTAAACATCCCAAGGAGCACTGTGCAAGCGATCATTTTGAAATGGAAGGAGTATCAGACCACTGCAAATCTACCAAGACCTGGCTGTCCCTCTAAATTTTCAGCTCAGACAAGGAGAAGACTGATCAGAGATGCAGCCAAGAGGCCCATGATCACTCTGGATGAACTGCAGAGAACTACAGCTGAGGTGGGAGAGTCTGTCCATAGGACAAAAATCAGTCGTACACTGCACAAATCTGGCCTTTATGGAAGAGTGGCAAGAAGAAAGCCATTTCTCAAAGATATCCATAAAAAGTCTCATCTAAAGTTTGCCACAAGCCACCTGGGAGACACACCAAACATGTGGAAGAAGGTGCTCTGGTCCGATGAAACCAAAATCGAAAATTTTTTGGCCACAATGCAAAACGATATGTTTGGCGTAAAAGCAACACAGCTCATCACACTCAACACACCATCCCCACTGTCAAACATGGTGGTGGCAGCATCATGGTTTAGGCCTGCTTTTCTTCAGCAGGGACAGGGAAGATGGTTAAAATTGAGGGGAAGATGGATGCAGCCAAATACAGGACCATTCTGGATGAAAACCTGTTGGAGTCTGCAAAAGACCTGAAACTGGGACGGAGATTTATCTTCCAACAAGACAATGATCCCAAACATACAGCAAAATCTACAAAGGAATGGTTCACAAATAAACGTATCCAGGTGTTAGAATGGCCAAGTCAAAGTCCAGACCTGAATCCAATCGAGAATCTGTGAAAAGAGCTGAAAACTGCTGTTCACAAACGCTCTCCATCCAACTTCACTGAGCTCGAGCTGTTTTGCAAGGAAGAATGGGCAAGAATTTCAGTCTCTCGATGTGCAAAACTGATAGAGACATACCCCAAGCGACTTGCAGCTGTAATTGCAGCAAAAGGTGGCTCTACAAAGTATTAACGCAAGGGGGCCGAATAATTTTGCACACCCCACTTTTCATTTTTTTTTATTAGTTAAAGTTTCAAAAATCCAAAATATTTCGTTCCACTTCACAATTGTGTCCCACTTGTTGGCGATTCTTCACAAAAAATAAACATTTTATATCTTTATGTTTGAAGCCTGAAATGTGGCAAAAGGTTGAAAAGTTCAAGGGGGCCGAATACTTTCGCAAGCCACTATACCAGTGGTTTGGTACCTATTCTTTTGTCTTGCAGTCTTCAGAGAAAGTATAACATATTAAACCCCCCCCCCCGCCAAAAAAAAAAAAAAAAAAAGTATTGCAGCTTACCAATCATTAGCTATGGTGTCTGCATTTTTTTTTTTCACCTGGTGATCTGACTAGCAACACATTTCCTGTATTAGAGTGCCCACACTCTGGCGGAAGCGAGAGAGAATGATGTGGTCCAAGGCACCATAAGTAATTGGCCTCCATCCCAAATTTGAACAAAAAGAAAGAAGGATTGGCCGGTGGGACTTTGAATGAGGCCAATCACTATGTAGAGTAAGCATGTGGGATATACTGTAAAACACAGTATTGCTTATATGGGTTCCAACAAAAAAAGGGGGGAGGTTTTGGGGACTTTGAATGAGAGATGTATACCAAAAAGCAATCTTAGCAAAGTACATTTCATTACACCTTGTAAGATCATGTACAGCATACTGAATGACAAAAAAAAAAGGAAGCATACACAGAATCGCATAAAACGCAGGGCATGCTAAAACCCAAATATAAATATTGAGGTCATGGTGCTTGGCATATCATGGGGTAAAGAAGAGTCCTGCACAACATGGGCCACTGGAAGGGCTGGATAGTGTTGGAAAATCTAGAGTAAAACAATATAAAAAAAAAAACAAAATCATCTGCATCTATATAGGCTTGATGCGTTTCGTTGGGGTGTACCAACGCTTCAGGGGTGAATACAATGGTGATCTATAAAGAAACATAACCATATGGTATAATATTTAAGCTGAATAGAAATAAGCAATGGGTGTAAGGGACAGGATGGACATCCCTATAAATACTCACGTCAACTGCATAGATGTGAACAGAGGACCAGAGCTGTTAGAAATGTCTGGCATGGGAGCTGAGGTAGAGACAAGTGGACAAGCAGGGAGCACTGTGGATTCCACAAGGTCAATGTGCAAATGTAGGTGACAGTGAGCCAATACTTCTGTGGATTAAGATCAGTAGTACAGCCCTCAAATTTTCCACTCGCATTTTGCGAGTGGCAAAACAGGATTTTTTTTTTTCTACTCACCATAAAATCCATGTCTGAGTTCATTGACAGACACAGCACTTCCAATCTTGACCTTAGGGTTATATCACCACCTTCAGGAGTAGGACTAGGCAGAAACAAAAAAAAAAACAAGCACAGCACCGCCTAGAAGCGGTCTTTACTGGTAGAAACCCCCCACTCTGCTACAGGCAGCTCAGTTTGTTACAAAGCAATACAAAACACAAACAGGAGGGGTCTGTGCTGTGCCCGTCAATGAACTCAGAAAAGGGGATTGTACGGCGAGTAGAAAAGGGAAAAAAAAAAAAAAAAAAAAACACCAATCACGTTTTCTCTTTCGCTCATTGACGGACACAGCACTTACAATCTTGACCTTAGAGACGTCCCAAAAGCAGTGCCACAACAAGGGGTAAGAACACAGAAAAAAAAAAAAAAAAAACCTCCACTCAAACAGAACCCCCTGTAAGGGGAGCCAAAACCTCAGACGGCCACCAAGTGGCCGAAACACGCATCCGAAGACACCCAAACATCCACCTTGTAAAACTTGGTGAAAGTGTGTACTGATGACCAGGTAGCCGCCTTCCACACGGACGGACGCTTGATGCCGGAAGGCCCGGGTCCAGGAAGCACTAACCGCCCTGGTAGAATGCGCCGTGA
>JBBGZY010000081.1:2480000-2597500 GCA_037952925.1 Lithobates clamitans | reverse complement strand
TAGAGAAGTAGTGTTAGATGGACTAGCAGATTTAGAAGTACTAAAACCGAAGCCATACCCCAGGTCACACTTTTTAAGCAGTTACAAAGGTTTTTAGTTCCTTTTGGTATAAAAGGTTTTACAGTGGTCAACTTTTTATTTAACTATGTAAGCACCCCTATCAGTGTTAGACAGTTTGTCTCAACCCCAGAACGGCTACATCTACAGGAAAGCTTGCTCTGTTGAAAAACCGACTTACTGGCCAGATCACCATGTGAAAAAGAAAATCTAAGCATTAAGTTGTGGTATAATAAAGGTTTGCTTTTGGGTTGAATACCACTTTAAAAGAAGTATAGCCAAAGCTGGTTTGGCTGTCTTCCTGTGCCTTGTTTTCAGCAAACAGTCAACTGATATCACAAAGCACATCCAGGCTAAGGAAAGATGGCCGGCATCCACCCAGAAGACTGGATCGGCACCTGGCTCAGCCTCAGTGGCAGAGCAGAGAGGCGGTGACTGATGGTTACCAGCCCTCTACTCAGAGCACCGAGAACCGAGTCATCATTGGTCTTTGATCATTCAGGTCTCAGTCTTAGAGCTGGCGGGGGACTGATGCTGCATCCACCTAGGCAAGTGTTCTTCTTTTAATCAACTTCTCTTTTAAGGCCCAGAATACACCGCATCCAATTCGCATGATATTTTAAAACGAGTTCATTTGAATTAGGCTGGTTGACATATGTGCGTTGCATTCGCACTCCGCATTGCCCAAAAAAAGTGTGCATTTTCAGGGCATTGCAAATACATTATCTTCTATTGGAACGCATCTGATTCGCAGATGCATTCCATTGTGAACAGGATAAAATCCTGACCTGATGTAAACCTGACATGAAATGCTGAACAACAACTTTGTCAATTAGCTGTGAAAACGGCGCTTCAATTCGCACCGCACATGTGTGAACCCAGCCTAAATTTTAACTAATTTAGGAGCAGTGGTGCCTCTAAAAGGTATTCCAAATGATGTGGCTATGATCCAATTTAGGTTAGTATTAGGACTACGTCGGATATTTTTACTAGTCAAATACCAAAATTGCTAGAAGCAGCTTGACTTATTTGTGATTGGTTGGACACAATTGGAGCAGTTATGCAAGTTTAATCATTACAAGATACTTCCAATATAGGAAGCCATGGGTTTCATCTTAGTTGCTGCACTTAGCTATTAATCAATACCAATTTTAGAAGATTGAAGTACTAAAATCACCAATGTTACTCTACTTTTTAGCATGTCGTCATATAGTCAGACATCTTTTGTTCTTCGCTCATAAATCCAATGATTTGGATTGACAGAATTGGCACTACCACATCTAAACTTAAGTAAAGTTTGTTACTTACAAACAGAATAAACTGGACACTACTATAAACTTCCTATAGCGCTGAACACAATTTTTGCCTGAAAATATGTGGGCAACATCTTGTACAGCAACATCACATTGTATTAGAGTTGTAGAAACAAACTAAATGCTAAAAGCGGCCACACACAGTGCAATATTCTTGGCATTTCAACCCTATTGCAAAAAATAAAATTAAAAACCCACACTGTAAAACGGGATAAAAAAATACTATTACCAGTTTTACCATTTTATATGGTGGGGATGATGGAAGTTGTGTGTCCATAGCCCACATCAGTGATAGCACAAGTCAGTTATTCCTTGACTCCTATCAATATTTTGTGGATAATTACAGTTTTTTTGTTTTTTTTTAAAGATAAACAGATAATATTCCAACACTGCAAATATGAATGTGCACAAGAAAAAAAAAAAAAAAATACTATAGCTTATCTCTCCATCTGAAAATGCCAGATACCCAACTGTCATGCTGATCAACAGTTTCAATACTTCCCAAATTTATGACTCAAATTAAAGCAATTAAAATTCTACTGTAAAAACCGCACGGAGCTAGAGTTCTATAGAAAAATAGACTGTGCAATTCTCCTTGCAGGTTTGCTTTTCCTTTGTACACTGGCCTAAGAGGAACATTGTGGGACACAAAAGAACTGGCAGGAGGAGATGGTAGCACTAGCTAGAGTGGATACTGGAGCAAGGACCTGCAACAGCTGGAGGGTGCACAGAGGCGTGCAAGTATGCTGTTCAAAACTGTACATTAGGATAAGATTCCCCTTACTGAGCAGAAGTTTATTTCCGCTTCAAAGGCTAAGTTCACCTTTTTTTTTTTTTTCTTCTTAATTTCAGCTCCCATATGAATCACTATACCATGAATGTACCTCTGTTGCAGAAAAATAAAAGCTCTGATTTTAAGAACAAGGCCTTACCTTAGGTTCATCCTGGTATGTAGATTTTGGACAGAGAAACCAGTAAGACACAGGAAGGCGTTTACCAGCTGACCTCATTAGCACACACCCAACTGTTTGCACAGCATCCCTCCACACGTGCATTTGCCTGGCTTTTCGATGTAGGCTGCTACAGCTGTAGTTACCATGTTAGCATGTGGCCCGCGGGTTGGAAACCCCTGATGTACTGTAAGGGCCTGCCTGGTTGGATAGAGTGAATAATTAGATAGGGCGTCCTATGCCATAGTTTTGGTAAATTTAAAAGGAGATTGTATAGTATGTGGCCACCTTTATACACCTAAAATAACTAGTTGCGCTTTCAGTGCCATTAAATCGTTAAAAACGGCACAGCAAACACATTTTGCCACATGGAAAAAAACAAAACAGTGACAAGCGCAGGAAAAAAAAAACATGCAATTTGCACCACACCAAAATGTCTCATGACTACTATGCCATATGTAGGACAACCCAATGCAATCAATGGGCTGCCCTATGCGTGTCACGGCAAAAACCATGTGCTTTCACTACAGTAGGTGTGAATGGAGCCTGAAAGTGAAACTGGTGTATATACACAAGAGTCATGAAGCTCCTTGCACATCTGTGCATTTCCAAATGGATGGCAAACCACACAGAAAATGCATGCTTTGCCGTGCATTTCAGAAACCTGCTGCAAACGCACCAAAAAGCATTGTAAAAACACACCACGCTCCACTCAAAGTTCTGCCATTGTTGCACATAGGGCAGCCCATTCATGTGGATAGGCTGTCCTACGTGTGACAAGCAGAAACAACCCAAAATTGCAACCCCCCCCTCCCCCCCCAAAAAACACAACACCAGTGTGCTGGAACGTGGGTTGACACTATGTGAAGATGGGAACCGGGCCTGACAGCTGAGTGTCACCATTTACTCCCTCTCATGTACTTGTATAAAGATGGCTATAGATAATGCAATCTCTGTAGAATTTCCTTTAGATGTACTAGAACTATGGAACAGGAGGACCCACCTGAACAATCAATTTGTATCAAATCAGGCAGGCCCTTGCAATACATAGCTGATGGTAGATCGAAAGGAGCTTGTACAATTATAACTGTAATGTGTGTGGTCACCTTAATGGAAGCAGCAGGTGGTGGTACAGTAAATGAGGGCTGTGTGGTCCACACTGATATTACATGCCCTATCACACACCCTTTTCTGTGATGCAAAAACAGAAAGAATGCTGGGAGCTGACCTACAGGAAGTGATGCAAGCAGAATTTTTTTTAAAACTCAGACAGAAACATGATATTTTCAAACTTTTTGGGGATAAGAACATTGGGATGGCTGGGCCAGACATTATGACAGGCACCTAACATTTCATAAGAACAGCAATGGATAGAGAGATACATACAAATATAATATATATATATATATATATATATATATATATATATATATATATATATATATATATATATATATATATATATATATATATAAAACACACACACACACACATATACCTCTCACTTTAGGTCTTCTCTAATGAAAACACATTTAATACATTTAATCACCAAGAGTGTTATGTCGCATCAAATTAATCACAGTAGCAGTTTACACAGCAATGCAAGGGGCATAGGCATTGTAAGAGACAAATGTAAAAGCAGACTACTTCATTAAGGTTTTCTTTTATTTAAAAGATCTTCCACAAAATACCATGTCCATTTATGTACTTTCTGTCATGAAGCAGAATGTGTAGAGTGTTTGGAATTGTCATTTAAAAATGTCAAATGTAAAGACCAGTTGTGAAGTTAACCGTTTGTTCTGTCTTAAGCTTTCCCACACAGCAGATTGAAATAAACCTAGATTAAATCGGAGAGGATGGTTCTGGTCTTTAGAATACCAAACAAAGCATGTCTTATTTTATATACTAGTGTTAGACAAATGGTTCTTATTAGCACTGAGCATGTATGGAAGAAAAGAAACAAGAGTAAAGAGAACAGGTTTGCTGAGACGCTGGAGGTAAAATGGTAATTGCCTTTATTTTAATACTGGTTTCAACTCTTACTACCAGTGACCTGCAAGTCACTGTTCCAGCTGCCAGTGGCAGTGAAGAGAGTCTATATATTTAAAATATGCTAACCTTAAGCTCTGCCACAATTTCTAAATTCATATTAACAAGCTAACTTTTAGGGCCAGGAGGAGGGTACAAATAAGCTGCCAAAACACTTCATATAACAAAAAAAACAAAAAAAAAAAACAAAAAACGAACAAAATTTGGTAAGAAACTGCTTTTAGGCCTTGCTCACATAGGCACTAAAAGCAGAAGCCTACACACCTTCATAGTGTGTCACCTGGCTTTTAAACACTCCACAGCATTGGAAGGATGAAAGCCATTGGGCCTGCATAGCCATACAGGCCAGGCATTGCAGGCAACGTTCATCGCAGCATGACACAATGTAAAGCAAAGGATTATTTGAGCGTTTACATACCTGAGCTGACCCTGAAGTCAGGATACTTGGTAGGCACTACAAACACATGCTGTATGTCCCATTTTAAAGCGGACCTAAACCCATTAAAACAAAACCTTCCCTATTCCTTTTGCTGCCCTTTACAAAAGCAGCCAGCAAGACCCTTCCTCTGTGTAGCACTGCATCCTCAAAAAGGAGTGGGATCCCATTCCTGGTCACAAGTAAACCAAACAGGATTAGGAAGCAGCAGAAGCCTTCTACACAGAGGGAGTCCAGTCCTGTCACTAGGTAAGTATTACTAGGGTGTTTCTGGCTGTTGTGGGTACAGAGCAACAAGAGAGGAGCAGTAAATTTGGCATGTTTTACTGAGTTTTTGTCCACCTTAACGCTTGTACAAACAAGCGCTCAAGCATCAAAAGGTAGAGTGCATAATGCTATGGAGGTTGTCCAAACAGAGCTAGCACAAATGCTGAAGTAGATCTGACACAATGCAGACACCAAAAAATGAATCAAAGGAGGTGCAGACCTGGAAATGTGCTGCATGTCCTTCAGTGGAAAAATGACAAAAAAAAAAAAAAAAAAAAAAGTGTAAGATACTTAAGGCTTAAATCAATTTAGCATTTGAAGAACTATAAAAAAAATATATATAACTTTATTTCTGTATGTTAGAAAGTCTTAAGCAGCAACATAAAATATTTCC
This sequence comes from Lithobates clamitans, assembly GCA_037952925.1. NCBI lineage: Eukaryota > Metazoa > Chordata > Amphibia > Anura > Ranidae > Lithobates > Lithobates clamitans. The sequence goes on along the minus strand of JBBGZY010000081.1, from coordinate 2,592,034 downwards.
TATGAAAATTTTTAGTGAGAGTTCTTTCATAACTCTTACCCAATCGCCTTTTCTTATTTTAAACATATTTTTCACAATACAGCACAGTGTCTAATGGTGAGACACATTTCAGAGTAAGTTAGAAACATGTGATAGGTTAAGCCATATATAGGTAAATTCTATTTATCAAGTTAAATAAAAATAAAAAGATATTTAGACAAATCTTCTCCACATGGAAAAGTGTATAGTACACTGTGTACAGAGTAATAGGGAGGTGTTCGTGGTAAAGGCTTAAAGCCAAAAAATGTAGCCATGTAAAGTTTAAAAGATACCAGGTGGCGGGCTCTTTAATCCGTGGCACATAAACATGCCAGGTTCTACCATTTCACAGAGTCTTGGCAATACAGAACAAAACATGCAGGTTAGAAGTGAAGCAAAGCACTAGGTAATTCAGGGGCAGCAAATTCAAGTGTTGGTATAACACCACATGTGCCCCCAAATTAGACAGAAAAGGAAAATATACTGAATAAACTGCAATTCATCTCAAGTCCAAAATGAATTTCATTTTTCAGAGGAATCCTTCCCTGCAGGACAGCATCCTGCAGATAGTAAAGAGGAATAGGAGGTGGAAACAGCACAATGCAGGTACTAGATACAGAAAAGCAGAGAATGTACTAAAAACCACTTGTTAAACAGCTGACATGCATTCACAAGCTCAGTGTTCAGTTTCAGACACAAGGGAAATGAGGAGTGAATGTCAGGAGGCAGGAATGGTAACTGCGGGGTTGATGATCCAGAGTGACCAGCTTACGCTCTCTCCTCTGTCCCTCCCAACCTTCAAGCTCATTCTTTTTCCTTTGCTGAACCCAGATCTCTGGGTTTGGCTCCACCAAAGATTGCAGAGTTTGGATTGGCTACTTGATTGAGGGGAGTTGCAACCGTCCTTGGTTTAAGTTGAAGTCGTGGCCTCTGTGCTCTCTCTTCTGTGAGAAGAAAACAGGTCATAGCAGTTTACACAGCTCAATTGCACAACCTTGAGGTAACCTTAAAAAGGGTATTCTCATCTATAGGGTAAATACATTTGCCTACCTTTTAGCAGCACTGGACGATAGACTAATCTCAGTGTCACATACTTAAGACTGGGTTCACACCATTGCAAATTGGATGCGAGCTCTCCGCATTCAATTTGCAATAGCAGGAGATTTTGACCAGCTCTCTATGGAGCCGGTTCACATATCTCCGCTGTGGTTCCGTCTTTTGGTCCATTTCAGTATCGAATTCAGCCAAAAATTCGGGCTGAAATCGGACTGGAAACAGTGAACAGGGACACACTGGACACCTGCAGTGAGCCGCATGCGAAGATAATGTGAACCCAGTATTAAAACAGTTACAGATTACCCAGTATCCATCTATTTTAAAAAAGACACATGCCCTTTGGTAGCAATCTGTAAAACAGAGTTGAGATAATTAGCTGTACCCGACGACAGTTCAGCTATTAAGTATAGTATTTCTAATAAAGTATTCCCCCACTTAATTCTTAAATGGCAAAATGACCAGTAGATTCTCAAATATAAAGAGGGACATGTCATACAGTGCATCCGGAAAGTATTTACAATGCTTCACTTTTTCCACATTTTGTTACGTTACAGCGAAAATTCCAAAATTGATTAAATTGATCATTTTCCTCAAAATCCTACAAACAATACTCCATAATGACAACGTGCAAATTTATTAAAAAGTAAAAAGCAAAACAAAATAAATTCCATGTACATAAGTATTTACAGCCTTTACTCAATACTTTGTTTAAGCACCTTTGGAACCAAAAATAGCCTCAAGTCTTTTGGAGTATTATCCTACAAGCTTGGCACACCTATTTTTGGGCAGTTCCTCCCATTCTTTGCAGGACCTCTCAAGCTCCATCAGATTGGATGGGGAGCTTCGGTACACAGCAGCCATTTTCAGATCTCTCCAGAGATGTTCAATTGGGTTCAAGTCTGGGCCACTGAAGGACATTTACAGAATTCTCCAGTAGCCACTCCTTTGTTATCTTAGCTGTGTGCTTAGGGTCGTTGTCCTGTTGGAAGATGAACCTTGGTGCCTGGGTTCCTCCCCAGACATGATGCTTGCCATTCAGGCCAAGGAGTTCTATATTTCATCAGACCAGAGACTTTGGTTTCTAATGGTCAGGGCCCTTCAGGTGCCCTTTGGCAGACTCCAGGCAGGCCGTCATGTGCCTTTTACTGAGGAGTGCCTTCCATCTGGCCACTCTACCATATAGGCCTGATTGGTGGAGTGCTGCAGAGATGGTTGTCCTTCTGGAAGTTTCTCCCCTCTCCACAGAGAAATGCTGGATCTCTGTCAGAATGGCCATCAGGTTCTTGGTCACCTTCCTGACCAAGGCCCTTTCCCCCCTCGATCGCTCAGTTTGGCCGAGTGGCCCACTCTAGGAAGAATCCTGGTGGTTCCAAGCCCCTTCCATTTACAGGTGATGGAGGCCACTGTGCTCATTGGGACCTTCAATGCTGCAGACATTTTTCTGTACCCTTCCCCAGATCTGTGCCGCCAAACAATCCTGTCTCAGAGGTCTACATACAAATCCTTGGACTTCATGGCTTGGTTTGTGCTCTGACATGCACCACAGGTGGACTCCAATCAAGTTGTAGAAACATCAAGGATGATCAGTGGCAGTATGCACCTGAGCTCAATTTTGAGTGTCATGGCACAGGCTGTGAATATTTATGAACATGTGATGGGTTTCATTTTTTTATTTTTAATAAATTTGCAAAGATTGCAAACTACTTTCAGGTTGTCATTATGGGACTTGGTTTAATCAATTTTGGAATAAGGCTGTAACAGCAAAATGTAAAAAGTGAAGCGCTGTGAATACTTTCCAGACGCACTGTATACTAGTGACATTATAGGGAATTAGATAAAAAGGAGTCCATTAGCACACACTGGGGTTGGTTTACTAAAAAACTGGAGCGTGCAAAATCTGGTGCAGTTGTGCACGGTAGCCAATCAGCTTCTAACTTCACCTTTTTCAACTAAGCTTTGACAAAACAAAAAAAAAACCCTGGAAGCCAATTGGTTTCTATGTAGAGATGCACCAGATTTTGCACTCTCCAGTTTTAGTAAAACAATTTGTGAGTCATCCCACAAAATATATGTTTGGACAGCCTTACAGCTTTCCCAACAGAATTCTTTTCAGGTTGAGATTCTCCAGTGAATGGGTCACCAAGACAAGATATATAGTGGGTCATCGAAAAGAACTCCCCCCCCCCCCCCCCCCCCCCCCCAACACTTTTAAAATCATTTTGTTGCTTTGCAGTCTGAAATTAAGACAGACCGTTTTTGTTTTATCCAGCTGTCTTTACTCCGTGCACCTTATAACATCCAAGTTGAAGATATAACACCATTTCAGAAAAAAATATAACCATTCAAAAACTGAATCACTGATTTGGAAAAGATCACCCCCTTGTGTCAATATTTTCTTGGACCAGCTATTGCTATAAAATTACAGCCTTTAGTCTGTTGGGATATGTCTACTAAATTTGCACATCTAGACTTTGTGATATTTGCCCACTTTGCAGAACTGCTCAAGTTCAGCTATATTTGATGGTGACCGTTTGTGGACTGCGGTCTTCAAGTAATTTCACAGATTTCCAATAGTGTGGGCTCTGACTAAGCCATGCAAGGACATTCACCCTTTTCTCCTTCAACCACTGTGTGGTCATTTTTGCTGTGTGTGCTTTAGGTCATTGACATGTTGGAAGGTAAACCTTCCCATTGACAACTTTCTGGCAGAGGGCAGCAGACTTTCCTCAAGAATTTGACAGTATTTTGCCCCATCAATTTTTCCTTCTACCCAGACAAGTGCTCCAGGCCCTGCTGTAGAGAAACACCCCCATAACAGAATATTACCACCTCCATGCTTTACTGTAGGAATGGTGTTATTTGGATGGTAAGCTGTATTGGATTTTTAGGCTCATTTGACCAGAACACCTTATTCCATGTGGCCTCAGAAACCTTAAGATGCATTTTGGCAAAGCTCAGTTGTGACTAGATGTGGCCTTTCTTGAGGAGTGGCTTTTTTCTTGCAACCGTCCCATACAAGTGACATTTGTGGAGAATTTGTAATATTGTTGTCACGTGCACACAATGACCACTGTCAAATTCCTGCAACTGCTTCAGAGTTGCTGTAGGCCTCTTGGTAGCCTTTCTGAACAGTTTCTTTGTGAGCCATTGAGATGGTGATTAGCTACACCTGTTTGAGTTTAACTTTGGTTTAGGGTTAGAAATATAGATTTCTAACCCGTCATTTCCTACTTCAGCGGCGTTCCTGCACAGATGTCTATACAAAAATAGTACAGGAACTACTTTTGGGAAGCAGGATGGTGCCATTGCCGGCAATAGCTGCAGATTTGGCATGCCAAATCGTACCAATGTGAACCTAGGTTTAAAGTAATTTTAACCACTTGCCGACCGCCTCCTGTAGATATACGTTGGCAGAATGGCACGGCTGCGCAAAGTAACGTACCCGTACGTTACTTTGAAATTGCCGCCGTGCGCGCGCCTGCCGCGAGCTCCATCGCCGCAGGGATACCCGCGATCGCCTCACGGAGAGGACGAACGGGGAGATGCTTATGTAAACAGCATCTCCCCATTCTGCCTAGTGACAGTGTCACTGAACTCTGCTCCCTGTCATCGGGAGCTGAGATCAGTGACGTGTCACACACAGCCCATCCCCCCACAGTTAGAACACATCCCTAGTACCGACTTAACCCCTCCCCGCCCCCTAGTGGTTAACCCCTTCACTGCTGGTGTCATTTACACAGGAATCAGTGCATTTTTACAGCACCGATTGCTGTATAAATGACAATGGTCCCATAAATGTGTCAAAAATGTCCGACATGTCCGCCATAATGTCGCAGTCAAAATAAAAATCGCTGATCGCCGCCATTACTAGTAAAAAAAAAAAAAAAAATTATTAATAAAAAGGCCATAAAACTATCCCCTATTTTGTAGACGCTATAACTTTTGCGCAAACCAAACGCTTATTGCGATTTTTTTTTTTACCAAAAATATGTATAAGAATATGTATCGGCCTAAACTGAGGAAAAAAAAAGTTTTATATATTTTTGGGGGATATTATAGCAAAATGTAAAAAATAATGCGTTTTTTTTCAAAATTGTCGCTCTTATTTTGTTTATAGCGCAAAAAAAAAAAAATAAAATCGCAGAGGTGATCAAATACCACCAAAAGAAAGCTCTATTTGTGGGGGAAAAAAAGGACGTCAATTTTGTATGGGAGCCACGTCGCACGACCGCGCAATTGTCAGTTAAAAGGGACGCAGTGCCGAATCGCAAAAAACGCTCTGGTCAGGAAGGGGGTAAAGCCTTCTGGGGGTGAAGTGGTTAAGGAGGGGGTGATACTTTCCCCAAACACAGTGACTCAGTTTTTGAATTTATTTTCTTTTTTTCTGACATGTTGGTGTTATACCTCTCACTTGGATGTTATAAGTAAATACAGCTGGATAAAACAAACGGTGCGTCTTCATTTCAGGCTGCAAAGCAACAAAATGTGAATATTTTAGGGGGGCAATTCTTTTCTATACCTACTGTAGCCCTTTTTATTGCCCAATGTGAACAGCAGCCATGAACCTCCGTTACAAGCTACTGTATTGTGGCATCAATCTGGATAAAGGACCAGTGCAGGGTTAACATTTCTTCTAGAATTACACAGATGCATTTGGAGGTGGAAGTTTTCCACAAAATGTTCATAAACAGAATTGAATCATTCTTGCTCATGACAGAGCGGATATTTCAATCTACTGGGCAACACCGTGTTAAATCCACAATGTGCACTGCATTTTTAATCATAAAATACAGGCCATGGTATCGGAGTATTCTCTGCACAATGCAGCAGATAAGTTTTTCACTCATGCATATGTTCTGTACAATCCATAAAACGCAGGATGCAGTGAGGAGTCTGTAGTGCCTGTCAAGAGTATTCTCTTTGCAACGCAGCAGATAATTTGTGATAGGTAAAAAGAGACTGGTCACGTGACCAACAGATCATTTAACTGGGCTCGTTTCATCAATTTAAATGGGGCTTTGCAGCTGCCATGCTTACTTAAAAAAAAAAAAAAAAAAAAAAAAGCAGCAAGACCATATTGTTTGATGCTTTATAAAATGGGCCTCTTATTAGCAACACAGTAGTTAAAATAGAGATATCTTTCCAACCTTCTGTAGGTTCTCTGAAGTCCATGGAACCACCACGTGGTGGTGGTGGTGCATCTCTGTAACGGCCAGCAGCTGCAGGGGGAGGCCCTCGTCTGTCACCAGGCCCTCCAGGCCCACCGCGACCTCCTCTACCTCTGCCTCCTAAAAAGTCATCATCCTTAAAGCCTAAACCAAAAATAAGAACACACAAAAGAAATCAATTCTAGCTTGTTAAAGCTTCAAAAGTCAATGTGGACACCAGCTTGTAGAATACATACTAAGCTACTGCTGTCAGAGAAAAATAAAACCTCAGTAAGATTAGCCTTTCAAAACATACAAGACTTTTCTATTTACATTTCCAGAATAAAGGCATGTTGTATTACTTTCTACAATCAGTAATGACAGTAAGTACTACAAAAAAAAGAAAAAAAAAGAAAAAAAAAAAAAAATAGAAAGGAAAAATCAAGCTGAAAACTAGCAAGCTTTCATCAAAGAATGGTTCAAAATGCATTAAACATATCCTCAAGGTAGTAGGTACGATAAAACAAAAAACAGGTAGATACCACCACCAGTTTAACGTTGAAGTCTAGGAGAAGGACGACAAAAAAAAAAAAAAAAAAAAAAGGCTAAGAAGAATGCAGTTTCAGGGTTAAAAAAATAAAAATAAAACGAATTGACACTGGTAGACCAAAGGTCTTCAGACAGGAAGTGATCCCCTATATAACCCCTCCCATACAGGAAGTACTTCAGTTTTGTAGCAAGCACTAAATCCTCAAAAGAGTGGAGGGATCTGTGTCACATGATGTACTAAAAGAAAAGGAGTTTACAAGTCTGATGTAAAAATCCTATTTTCTTTTTCATACATCATGGGACGCAGAGTCAGGCTAATATTCATTACCTGCTGGCACGTCCCAGAGCAATAGCCTTGAGGGGAGGGAGACACCCTGCCAAACAATAGCCATCAGAACTTATTTGGCAGGCCACAGTACAGTGCGTCCGAAAGCCGAATCCTCGGCCGCTCGAAAATCCACTTGAAAAAATTTTGTGAACGTATGCACTGAAGACCAGGTAGCAGCCTTACAAATTTGAGCCACAGATATCTGATGGCGAAAAGCCCAGGAGGTTTCTACACCCCTGGTACAAAGAGCTTGCACCCTAAAAAGGGGAGGAGCTTTACGTTTCAGACCGTAGGCCTGAATGACCAATTGAGGGACCCAATTGGCAATAGAAGCTGCCTGCCCCTTCTTGGGTCCTTTTGATAAAACAAAAACAGAGTCTGATCCCTCGGATCATCGCAGATCTAGACAAATAAACCTTGACTGCCCGGACAACGTCCAAAGAAGGCAGTCGTCTCTCTTCCGCCGAACAAGTCGGAGAGAAAAAAGAAGGCAAAACAATGTCCCGATTTAAATTAAAGGCCGACACCACTTTTGGCAAAAAGGATGCAGCAGGTCGTAACACGACTGTCATGGTGAAGGATCAAGTATGGTTCCCTGCATGAAAGGGCTGTCAACTCCGACACCCTTCTAGCCGAGGTGATAGGGAAGGCTAGCTTGCGTGACAGCAAGTCTAATGGAATGTCCTTAACAGGTTCAAATGGTTGTTTCTGCAACACAGACAGCACCAAGTTAAAGTCCCAAGGACACATAGGTGACCTAATGGGGGGAAGCAAGCGAGTTGCCCCTTGCATAAAGGTTTGGATCAGTGAATGGGAGGCTAAAGGCCTTTGGAAGAATATTGATAGGCCCAAAACTTGACCTCTGATTGTACTCAAAGCCAAATTTGATTTCCACAGCTGACTGTAGAAAAGAGAATTCTCCCAATCACATATTTCCGAGGATGCCATTTTCTGGCTTCACACCAAGCAATACAAGTCTTCCAGACCTCATGATATATCTTCCTAGTGACAGCTTTTCTAGCATTCACTAGAGTAGACACCACGGTTCCCTAACACCCTGGCTTCAATAGCCATGCCGTCAAATTTAGACACACTTAAATTGGGGTGGAATATAGGACCTTGAGACAGTAGATTGGAGCGACGTGGAAGCGTACATGGCCCGTCTATTGTCAATCTCAAAATCTCCAGGAACCCAGGGCCTTCTGTGCCAGGCTGGTGCCACCAGAATGATGGGAATCCCCCCTCTCTAAATCCTGCGCAACAAATGTGGAAGGAGAGGGATCGGAGGGAAAGCATAAACCAGGGAGTACTGGCTCCATGGAACTATCAGAGCATCTGCTCCAATTGCCAGAGGATCTCTTGTTCGAGACACAAATTGCTGTAGCTTGTTGTTGAACCTGAATGCCAGTAGGTCGACCTCTGGCCATCCCCAATGTTGGCAAATTTCCTGGAACACCTCTGGGTGTAGGGACCATTCCCCGGGCAGATCTGCTGGCGGCTGAGATAATCTGCCTTCCAGTTCTCTACTCCCAGGATATAGACTACCGATATTATTGCCACATGTCCCTCTCCCCAGGCTAGTATGTAGTTCACCTTCTTCAGAGCTGAACGACTCCTGGTACCGCCTTGGTGGTTTATGTAGGCCACTGCCGTGGCATTGTCAGACTGAACCCTGATGGGGCAGTCCTGAAGCTCCACTGTCCAGCATCGTAGGGCCAGATGTACTGCCCGTAATTCTAGGACGTTGATGGGCAGGGTCTGCTCTGTCCCCGACCATTTCCCCTGGGCTGTGAGCCCGTCTAGGGTCGCTCCCCAGCCTGCGAGACTGGCATCTGTAGTCAGTACTCTCAAAGTCACCGGGAGAAAGGATTTTCCCTTTCGCAGGTTCTGATCCTACAACCATCATTTTAATCGTAAGCATGCCTGAGGAAATAAGCACATTGGATAATCCAGGACTTTTCTTCCTCTGTTCCAAGCCAACAAGATGTCTTGTTGTAAGGGCCTGGAATGGAACTGGGCATAGGACACTGCCTCGAAGGAGGATACCATACTCCCTAGAAGACTCATACAGAGCCGAATGGAGGGTTGTCTGGTGCCCCTTATCTGATGCACCTGATCCTTCAGGGTGGCAAGAATACTCTTGCTTGAACAGTGTTTAGAATTAGACCTAAATATTTTAGACTTTGAGCTGATTTCAAGGCTGACTTTTCGGTATTTATGATGAAGCCTAAGTGTTTCAAATACTTCACTGTGTATATTATGCTCTCTGTTCTATAGCCTGTACTGAGTGATCTCTGAGCAGGAGGTCGTCCAGGTACCCAAGCACCAGGATCCCTTGGGCCCCTAAAAGACCCAGTACTGGTGCTAGGACCTTTGTGAACACCTGGGGAGCTGTAGCAAGCCTGAAGGGTAGAGCCACAAATTGAAAATGACGTTCCTCTACTGCAAAACGTCGGAACCTGATGAGGCTGAAAGATAGGTACGTGTACGTATGCGTCCTTTATATCGATGGAGGCTAAAAAGTCTCCCCTCTGGAGTGAGGTTACTACTGAGCAGACAGACTCCATCTGAAAGGATTGTATCAATAGATACTTGTTCAGGGACCTTCGGTCCAAAATGAGCCTTGTGTCCCCGTTTGGTTTCTGAACCATAAACAGGTTTGAGTAAAACCCTGTGCCCCTTTCGGATACCGGAACCTCTACAATCACTCCTTGATGCACTAGATGTAGTGCCTGAAGCAATAGGTTTCTTTTTGGAGGATCCGAGGGAACCCTCTATCTTAGAAACCTAAGGGGGCACCCCCCCTGTAACTCCAGCTTGTAACCATGAGATATAATTGAGGGGAGCCACTCGTCCTGAATTGCTGTTTTCCAAATGTCTGCAAAGTGCAGCAGGCCTCCCCCATCTGATGGAGTGGGGGCCTCCCCTCAAAAAGGAGGTGCTGGGTTTAGAAGAATTTTGGACCCAGGGCCTTTTCTGGTCCTGGCCTTGCCCCTGGCCCTAGCACCCTGTTGGCAGCAGAACCGTCCTGACACTAAGACATTTGGAGGAAGCAGTCTCTGGGTTTTTAAACGAGGGACATTTGGTGCTTTTCTTCACAGGAGGTAGAGAACTCTTCCCTTTGGAAATCTTTTGGATACACTTGTCACCGAATAAATGTTCCCCATGAAATGGGATACCTGGCAATAACTTTTTACAAGGAAGCTCGGCTGACCAGTTCTTAAGCCATAAAAATCTGCAAATATGTACAGACAAGAGAGCCAGACAAGAAACCTGCTGTATTGAACCCTTCAAAGCATCAACAGCAAAACAGCGCTCGAGGAATATCGGTCTTACTTTCAGGCAGATCATCCTCCTGGTTAGGCCTATCCAGCCATTTGACTTGATCCTTTACGGACTGGCAAATACCAATTGCTGCAACAGCTGGCTGAATGGCTGAAATGGCCAAAGAAAAAAAAGGAAGCCTTTAATAACTCCAATTTCTTGTCAACAGGGTCTTTCAAGCCCTGTGCATTATCTACTGGACAAGTTAAGTTTTTGTTTAAGGAAGAGACTGCTGCATCTACGGCTGACATGCTCCATTTTTTTAACAAACTTTTTATCCATGGGATATAAAAGGGAAAACCTTCTAGGAGGCAAAAAAGTCCTGTCAGGACGTTCCCAATCAGCATACACCGCCTGTTCCAACAGGGGGTTTAGCGGTAAAGTCTGTGCGACCTGAAAAGGCCTCAGAGATCCCAAAGTGGACCAGGGGGATCACTCACCTCTGCAAGAGGCAACTTATGGGCAGATCGAATCATTTCAGTCAGAGTCAGGATCATAAACCTCTGCGACTGAGAGGCAGACATTGACTGGATATCTTCTTGTCCAGTTTGCTTGGAAGCAGACTCATCTGCCGGGCACTCCACCGAATCCTGAGCTTTAAGCTCTTCCCCATCCTCAACCCATTCCTGCTCCAGACGAGGAGACTCCAGGGAGGGGGATCAGTCATGCTTCCTGCCACCCTGCGGGATGGAGGCAATCATGCCAGCAATCCTGTGCGCTAACCTGGCTAGGGCTGAGGACAGTTCATTCTTAGTGATAAAGGGTAAAGAAGCAACATTGACTGTAGGCACAATACCAGATAGGCGCAGCGGCTCAGATTGCCCGGGAGCCTCTGGTCTTTCAGGGGATACAACACTAGGGGTACGACTACTACATCAGCATGAACTACTGATGATATAGGTGTGCCCTTCCCTGTGGTGTTAGTCCTACTGCTCTTTTTGGAAGACATTTAATGCTGCAAACAAAGAGTACTTGGGGGTAGTTAAAAAACCTCAAAAAGGGAGACCCATTAATAGTGCTCATCAAGCCCCTATGCAACAATCCTGCCAAGCAACACCCGTTGACTCACCTGACCCGGGTAAGGAGAGATGAACCACTGCAAGTGTCTGTTCAGAGCCTGCTCTGTGTCCCACAGATGCCTTCTGGAAGCACAATATGCATGGCATACACAGCTTAAATAAGCTGGGTGTGCGGCCGAACGTTCTATGTGTGCGCATGCACACGGTCCCAGCGTGACTGTATTCGCATACGTCAATCTTCGTGCACCCAGATAAAGGCTACGGCACATGTGCAGTGAATTTGCGTGCGCCATGGCCAACAAACTGCTGAGCCCAGCGGCGCTCTTGCGAATGCACATGCGCCATGGCGAACCCAGGCGAAATGGGGCACCGTAGTGCGCCATCGTACAGGTAAAAAAGAAAAAAAAAAATCCAGACAAGCAAAAAAAAGGTACACTTTGCAAACACCCACAGCTAGCCCAGAACTCCCCTGTATGGTCACTACACACAGGTGTCCAGCCTTTAGCTAGCTTGACTGATTGTTACCATCACTGGGACATCCCACAATAATAAAATAAAGGTGTTTCACTTACCCGTCCAGGCGCAGGGCCACTTAGAAGCTAAGGGCCCAATCTTCACCCTTCACGGCGGGTTCCTGTCACTTGGACCTTCAAGGACTGGGTACCCTTTCATGTTTAGGGTCCACTCCCTTGGACATGTATAGCACCCTGCAGGAAATGCCTTAGCGCTGTAGTGTCCTGGATTTCCACTCCGCAGGATCCAGCGCCGGAGGCCACGTTAAAAGCTTGCAGGATCTTGAGTCTTCTTTGCGAGGCTCGGGTACCATTTATCTAAGCATAAAAGCCTGTGTCAAATGGATCCGATCGGTCAATCCCTGGATTCATTTTTGGAACAGTTTGTGGGACTAGAGACCTGGAGCTCAGACAGCTCAAACAAACCATGCCGTCCACCTTGCAGACACTGGTTAAAAACTAAAGTACTTCCTGTATGGGAGGGGTTATATAGGGGATCACTTCCTGTCTGAAGACCTTTGGTCTACCAGTGTCCATTCACTTAATGATGGAGTATAACCCAGCAGGCAATGAATATTAGCCTGACTCTGTGTCCCATGATGTATGAAAAAGAAATACATTTTAAAGTAGGGCTGAAACAACTCAACAATCGATTATGAAAATCATAATTGATTAGTTGGCCTGCATACAGAATGCATTATTTGTTTACATATCAGAAAATACAGTACAACACATACAGCTCAGTACACCATCCATACATGTCAGAAGTGCCTGAAAACTTGTGAATGTGTGTGAGGAGCAATGCCTCATGGGACATGCACAACAGTAAACAGGCACAGTAAACGGGCTGTGATTGTTCTTGGAGTCGAGGCGTGGAACAAGAAACCTAAAATTACCAAGAGGCTCCTTTAGGGGTCGTGCTACACATGGGTTAACCACCTCCATACTGGGCCTATTCTGGCCCTAGGGAATAAAATGGCAGTCGTTGCAACTTTTTACATCACATGGTATTTGGGGAGCAATTTTTCAAACGCTTTTTTTTTGGGGGGGGGGGGGGGAACAGTTCTAGGAATTAAAAAGACAAACAAAAAAAACATAAAATTTAGCCCTTTTTGTATAATGTGAAAGATGATCTTACACCGAGTAAATAGATACCCGTTATGCTTTAAAATTGCACGCACTTGTGGAATGGCACCAAAGTTTGGTACCTAAAAATCTCCATAGGCAACGCTTTACAAATTTTTACAGGTTACCTGTTTAGAGTTACAGAGGAGGTCTTGGGCTAGAATTGTTGCTCTCGCTTTAACGCTTGCAGCAATACTTCACGTGTGATTTCAACGCCATTTACATATGTGGGCGTGACTTACGTATGCGTTCACTTCCGTGCATGAGCACAAGGGGATGGGGGAAACTTTAAATTTTTTTATTGTTCATTTTAAATTTTACACTCTAATTTTTTTTGGATCACTTTTATTCCAATTACAAGGAATGTAAACATTCCATGTAATAGGAATAGTGCATGACAGGTCCACTTTATGGAGAGATCTGGGGTCTACAAGACCCCACATCCCTTTAGGCTGGAAAGACCGAGATCAAAAAAAATAAACTCTCTGCCTTTACAAGGCCCCCCTCATAGAGATAACTTGGGACCATCTGGTCACCGGAAATCTCTATGCTCAATTTCCAGCGCTGGCAAATTCCCTCTCACCGATCGTACAGGTGAGCCGGTAAAAGCACCAGAGGGCCACTATGATTGTTCTTACGGTACAGAGAATCGCCAGCTGAAAAAGATGATATCTGAAGGATGCCTGAAGCTGCAGATATCCTTCAGAGGTCCCCACTCAAAGTCCAGGACGTCATATAACATCCTTGGTCGTAAAGTGGTTAATTAGGTTTACTGACAACAACTTGTAGTGAATCTGAAAATCAAAATCATGTCAGAGCATTCCGAGAAAAGGTTGTAAACCGCAGCAAAAAACAAAAACAAAAAAATATTAGAATATTATATATATATATATATATATATTTTTTGCTGCCTTACAGGATATATATCCTGTAAGGCAGTTGCATAATGTGCTAGTATGCATCGCATACTAGCACATTATGAAATGCCTTAGAACGAAGCCCTCCAGCGCTGCGACCGCTGACATCTTTCCCCGGTCTTTCTTCAAGATTCATGTGCTCCGGCATTGGCAGGAGCCGCAATGACATCACTCCCGTGCATGCGTGCGGGAGCCCTTCCTTCCAGCACGAAGCTCTAAAGTTCCAGCAAGGTATGATGGACCTTTAGCAAGATAAACCCCACTGCTCAGGTAGATCCACCGAAACAAGTCCTTAACCTCCAGAGAAAAAAAAAAAAAAAAAAAAAAAAAAGAGCCCCAGGTGCTAATGCATGTGCAGATAGAAATCTGGACAGCCGCACTCCAGTAGAAATTTCTTATGCCTTTATTCGTAAGCCGGGATCACAAAGTACACAATGCACCACAGCAGAGTGGTAGAGAACAGCTGACGCATTTCACACTTATACTAAGTGCTTACTCATAGCTGACAATCATGAAAATAAAAACTATATACTCTCCATGTGGTAGAGCATGTGACCATATAATTATGTAGGAACTCAAAACAGCCGAGGACCAGCCACCCGAGATCTCTGCACATGTTGCTGAATGGACGGTTTCTACTTTGTTATATACCACACGATCATGAAAGTTTTTTCAATTTACAATTCACCATTCAGCAACATGTGAGGAGATCTCGGGTGGCTGGTCCTCAGCTGTTTTGAGTTCCTACATAATTATATGGTCACATGCTCTACCACATGGAGTGTATATATGGTTTTTATTTTCATGATTGTCAGCTATGAGTAAGCACTTAGTATAAGTGTGAAACACGTCAGCTGTTGTGTACCACTCTGCTGTGGTGCATTGTGTACTTTGTGATCCTGGCTTACGAATAAAGAAAAAATAAATTTCTACTGGAGTGCGGCTGTCCAGATTTGTTCCGTCCATTTCTATGATGGACCTTTAGGAGTGCATGCGCGGGTGATGTCAGCAGCTGCATCCAAGGTAAATATCTCTCTTTAAGGGTGCATGTTTAGGAGATTAATTTTACCTATACGTAAGCCTTACCTGTAGGTAAAAATCACAAAGCAGGCTTTACTGTCGCTTTTAGACATTATCTGTATGCTGTGTGGACATTGATCTGAACCTCAACACAATAAAAAAAAAAAAAAAAAAAAAAGACAAAAAAGGAGGTGCTAGCAAAATTAGGTTATAGACTTTTAAAACGCAAAGAGCTGAAGAAAATGCATTCATCTTCGTAGGACACTAGCAGAAAACTGAGGCATGCTGACAGTATGAGGGGTAATCTTGGGCTGGCCTTAAAGGAGAAGTCCAGCCTGAGCTCGTTTGGCTGGGCTTCTCCTATGGATCACAGGAGTGCAATTCGTTGTGCAATTCTGTGACCCGTTTTTCAGCTGAAGTCTGCTCTCTGCCGACATCACAGGAATCAGTCCAGGCACCACGTCATCGTGTCAATAAAGTCTGGATCCACCAGGTGCTTGGACCACTGAGATGGCCACTCCCCACCCCTCCACAGCTCAGCGCTCCAATGAGCGCGCGCGGGGGGGGGGGGGGGGGGTGTGTTTCAGAGCAGAGAGCTGCCAATTGACAGTCAGCAGCTCTCTGCTCAGGGAGTTGAGAACCGAGCCATAGTCAGCGTTCGATCGCTCCTTTCTCAGTGCAGAGGCGGCGGGGGACAGATGCTGCATCCACCTAGGTTAGTATGATTCTGTAAATAAACACAACATACTTATCTTTTAAGTTTGGCCAGCAGCTGACACGGCTCCCTAATTACCACAGACTGTGGAAAATTTTGCATTTCATTTGGAAATCACGGTCCCAGGGTCTGGAGGAAGAGTGGAGAGAGAGAGAGAGAGGCACAGAATCCAAGTTGCATGAGATCCAGTGTAAAGTTTCCAGTCTGTGAAGATTTGGGGAGCCATGTCATCTGCTGATGTTGGTCTACTGTGTTTTATAAAGTCCAAAGTCAGCGCAGCCCTCTAGCAGGAAATTCTAGAGCACTTCCTGTTTTCCTCTGCTGACTAGCTTTATGGAGATCAGATTTAAATTTTCCAGCAAGACTTGGCACCTGCCCACACTGCCAAAAGTACCAATACTTGGTTTAATGATCATGGGATCACTGTGCTTGATCAGCCAGCAAACTCGCCTGACCTAAACCCCATAGAGAATCTGTGGGGTATTGTTAAGAGGAAGATGAGCTGACGGCAGCTATCAGCAGTGCCACAGGCTGATCGCCTCCATGACACGCAGCACTGATGCAGCAATTCATGCAAAAGGATCCCTGACCAAGTTTTGGCATATTGCATACTATACTGTACATGGACATAATTTTCAGTAAGTCAGTAAGCCAAGATTAGCTGTATTAATTTTTTTTATTGGTCTTATGCAATATTCTAATTTTCTGAGAAACTGAATTTTGGGTTTTCGCTAGCTGTAAGCCATATTCAAAATTAAAAGAAAGAAATGCTTGAAATATATCACTCTGTGTTTAAGGAATCTATAGAATATAGGAGTTTTACTTTTTATGGAATTACTGAAATAAATTGAACTTTTTGATGATACTCTAATTTTAGGAGATGCACTAATACATTTACAGTGTATAACTGCTAGAGACTTGGAATGCTGCTCTGCAAAACAAAAACATTCAATATATAGGCCACTATTAACTGTAAATTACAGAAAAGACAAAAGCAGATAAAGTACAACGCCACCCAAAACTTTCTGCTCAGTTACACATGAATAGTGGCAAGGATCCAAACCCAATCACGTTATCTGCCACCACCAGAAAGCAAAAAAGGTAGGCAGAGTTCTACTTTTGTTCCAACACCAGAAAGGCTACTATTTCCACCCCAAGATGAAGGCTTAAAGCTCAGAAAACAGGAGTGTAAAAATAGTTTGAAGGTAAATATAAAGGGTCATGAAGTACAAAAACAAAAAAACAAAACAAAAAAAAGTCAACGCCAGGAGCTACAGGAAAAAAAAAAAAAAAAAAAAAAAAGAAGAAGTGTGATGTCAGATATGAAAGTCTGTGCCCAAACAGAATTTTCCACCATAAATGATACCCATGAAGGTTGTCAGCAAGTACAAATGTATCCTTTACCAGAGTCGAAGTCATCTCTTGGAGCTCCTCTAGAGCCGAAACTATCGTTTCCTGAAAAAACAAGGCAATATTGAAATGAAATCTAATGCTGAAAAAGCAAGTTTATTCAGTTATTTCATTTTTTTAAAAAGCGGAATTGGAGGCCAAATCCCAACTTCATCGGTTAGCCAATAAGTGTGAAAGAACAGTTAGCATAAGAAAAAAAAAAAAAATTATTATAATCAAAAACTGTTTCAACTGCAAAGAATAAAAAATAAAGATTACAAAATTGCTTTTTTATCATTCTACATGAACAGGCCACAGATTTTAGGAGAGTAGACATTCTGTTATGATTAGCAATGAAACCATCACACAAAAAGGTCAGGGAAAAGAAAAATTGCCCCTGCTAAAACATGCTCACATTAGGAATAGTGTCTCTCCTTACTTCAGTTATACAACCTTTTAAAAGTAATTATTCTGCCATACAAACACCTGTGTAATAAACCAATTCTTGGAGGAAAGCTTGCCATGATATGTCACGTAGATTTACTTCCCTACTTCCTGCGACAATAGTGTGGAAGGACAGGAACCAGAGAACATGCACTTCAGAACTGACTGAAGAAATAACCATTCTCTAAGTGCCGCTAGGTCAGAATTTTTGGGGGTAAACCCAAAAATGATTATTTTAACTTTTCTGAAACGCTACATAAAAAAAAAAAAAGAGAGAGATTGTAAAATGGTGTCCCTAGAAGGCTGGAACTGTGTACCCTGAACTAAACTGTGGTATCGAAGATGTATTAACCAAAGCCAGGCAATGAGATCTGTCAGATTTCACACAAATCTTCTCTAAGCCATGATTCACATCTATGAGGCACGATGTCCTGCATTTGCAAGGAAATGACAGTTCATTCATTTGATTTTCTCTGATTCAAACCCCCTCACATGCCCTCTCTCCATGATGCGGTAACTCTGAGCTCAGCATTTGAGAGCTCACTTCTGTGATGGCAAAGGCAAGCAGTAATGACTAGGCCTCGTTTGGCAACATCCTGGGAGTATTCCAGTCAGAAGGTACCTAAATGGCCTACACCTATAGCAAGGGCATTATTCAACTTTAGTCAGAGCTGCACAGTTCGTGTATATCTACAGATGCAATCGTTCAAAACCTCCCATTATACATGTTGACTTACGAGGCTAGGGGGTGTCCTGCAAAGTTTGTCAAAATCTGGGGTCCCTAGCTGGGCTTGCAAAATACCAGTGACTCTTTACTTCATTTGATAACCAACAATCCCTTATATTAATAAACAACGTAGTGGTGATAACACAAGATGTTTGAGGTGTCTGTCATGGTTTTGCCTGTATGTGAAGCAAATCGATAGATATATTTTGTTCTACTCTGGTTTGTAGAAAGTTTTTCCTTTAGCATCCAGTTTAGATAACTGTTAGATGCATGCTGCCAAGGTCATTTTTCTACTCTGAACACATACTGCTCTCGTATATGTTCTGATTGTCAAGATGTATTGTTTTATTGGATGGATAGAGAATATAATATAATATATAAAAAAAAAAATTCTCCTTTCGTTCTTCCAGCCTGAGACATAGGGCTCCTCCCTCCAGGAGAGGAAACACGTATACCCAATTAGTTTAAAAAGTGGTCCTCCAGGCCTCCCTCTTCAGTTTTTTTGTGTTTCCTGCCAGAAAGGAAGGAGCACGTTAGGGTCCTAAGGGGAGCTCCTTATCTCAGGGGCTGTCCTGGGAGAGCCCCTAGCGTGGACTGCCTCTGCCTTTAGCACCCCTCTATCATGTCAGGGAAGAGTAGGGTCGCTGTATACCTCCGCTACCTTTGGCTCAGGGAAAGCAGGACCCTGGTGTTGCTGCAGACCCCGCCACCCATGCCCCGCTAGATACCTGTGTTTCGGCTGGCGGGCGGGAGACGCTCGGCTGGCACCTTCTCCGGTTCTTCCCGGTGCATTGTGCGGCGGCGGTGGAGCTTCTGCGTTCCAGCAGGAGGTAGTGACGAGAGCGTACTTCCGGCGGAACCACGTCATCAGGGGGCGCCTCAAGACACGGTCCAGATGAGGAAGGATCTTTGAGTTTGTTAGATGTTAAAAGAAGTCTTATTTTATTTGGAAGCCACTAGTAGCTTCAGGAAGTCGGATTCTCTTATTGTTAATTTTGCGGGGGCTCGCAAGGGCTATAAGACGTCTAAGTCTTCCATTGCTAGATGGATAAGACTGGCAATTATAAAGGCTTATGGGTTAGAAGGGATGCAAGCACCATTAGTTAATGCACATTCTACCAGGGCAGTCTCAGTTTCATGGGCAGAGAGGGCCGGTGCCTCTCCCGAGGACATCTGCAAGGCAGCAACGTGGTCCAGCTACACTACGTTTGCGAGACATTACCGTCTGGATTTATTGTCTAATAAAGAACAGACATTTGGACGAAAGGTCCTCCAGGCAGTGGTCCTGCCCTGACAAAGTAAGTTTCTTGCTCATCATCTCAGAGGCTGTCCTGGAAGACGAAAGGGGAAAACCGGAGTTAGACTTACCGGTAACTCTTTTTCTAGGAGTCTTCCAGAACAGCCTGGTTTCCCACCCGGTTTTTTCTAGCAACTGATGTTGGGAGGTATGTACTGACGTTGTGTTAGTGTCTTATGTCTTTCAGAGCCTTCCGGTAGTTCTTGGTTAAACTGAAGAGGGAGGCCTGGAGGACCACCTTTTAAACTAATTGGGTATATGCGTTTCCTGTCCTGGAGGGTGGAGCCCTATTATGTCTCAGAGGCTGAAAAAAAAAATATATATATGTATATATATATATATACACACTATTATTCTCAAGGTGAGCCGACCTTTCCTCTTGATGACCTATAGAGGTAGTACACATTAAATCTGTCACTGCTTGATTTTATGAAACCATGCATGGTCACTAATTCACTGTATCGTGTAATAGCCAAATACATGTAATTCAAAAGCTATATCTAAGTTCATAATGCCAATATTCTGGAAATATTTGCACACAAAACGCAAGGGTTTTTCTTTTTTCAAAAATGGCTTTAAAAAAAACAAAACAAAAAAAACACTTTACTGGGGTACACTACGGTTTGACTTCAAAAATACTTGCGCATGAATTAGCTCAGCTATAGTTGAAATAGCCCTGCCTGTGTAAAAAAAAAAAAGAAAAAGAAAAAAAAGAAAAACCCACACACACCAGAGCTATGCTTTGAATACTCTAGCTACACATATAGCTCTCGAGATTGTGTGTGTGTATATATACACACACACACAATCCCAATTAGGACATTTTTAAAAGAAAGGAAAAAACTCAGATTAAAGATTAGAATTTAAAGACACAACAAAACAAAATCACCTCTATCATCTGCCCCTCCTTTCCTGAAACCAAAGCCACCTTTTTCTTGTTTTCTGCCCTCTGCTATATCCACTCTTAAGGAACGGTCACCTAAAAGCTATATGGTAAGAGAGTGAACAGAACGTAAGCAAAAATTATTTAAAAAAGGGAGACAAAAAAAAAAAAAAAAAACACAACAAGATAACACAGGGAACTTACTGCACCATCATATGTCAAGGCTTCTTTAAGGGATTCCAGATCATCGAATTCTACATAACAAAAGCCTAAATTTTTTTTAAAAATATAAAAACAATAAAAATGGGTCATTAGAACAATACACTACAAAAGTTCACATCTTTGTATTACTTAATTTTAATTTTTTTTACCTACAAAAGAAAGACGGCAGCAAAAAAAAGCAAACTCTTAAAATATGCAGGTAAGGTAGTACAAATCACAACAGGCACATCTGCATAAGTGTCCCAACAACTGTGCTCAGGAAAAAAAGAAAAAAAGAAAAAAAAAAAAAAAAAAAAAACACAACTTACAAACTAGTCAGGGAACTTGATTGCAATTTAGTTATATATACATGATCAATGGTGCCAACACATAATCCGTGGTACCACCTTCAGTCACAAAAACTTCTAAAATACTTTAGCTCATCCATGCCTGCCTGAATGAATCCACCAAAACTACTCTCCCTCACAAGAACCATGAACTCTGGGATAGCTATCCCCATGCAACTACCCTCATTCCATTTTACCTCATAAGATAAAGACAAGTTGGCCTAGGTTTGGGTTAAAATGGGATTTAATCTCTGGGCAGTTGCAGCTACATTCTTGTTCTGTCTAATGTTTTGGTGAACGACACCCGAAGTCTTAACCACTTAAGGACCGCCCCATAGCAGATATACTGCTACAGGGTAGCCCTTCTGTGCAGAATCTATCTATATCCATACATACATACATACTCTCACAAAAGTGAGTACACCCCTCACATTTTTGTAAATATTTTATTATATCTTTTCATGTGACAACACTGAAGAAATTACATTTTGCTACAATGTAGTGAGAGTACAGCTTGTATAACAGTGTAAATTTGCTGTCCCCTCAAAATAACTTACACAGCCATTAATGTCTTAACAGCTGGCAACAAATGTGAGCACACCCCTAAGTGAAAATTTCCAAATTGGGCCCAATAAGCCATTTTCCCTCCCGGTGTCATGTGACTGTGTTAAAAGGTCTCAGGTGTGAATGGGGAGCAGGTGTGCTAAATTTTGTATTCACTCTTTCATATTGGTCACTGGAAGTTCAACATAGTACCTCATGGTAAATAACTGAGGATCTGAAAAAAATAATTATTGCTCTACATAAAGATGGCCTAGGCCAGTGATGGCGAACCCATGGCACACACAGCCCTCTCTGTGGGCACGCAAGCTATACTAGTTAGAGAAGCACACACAGACCAGCCAGTGCGCCCCCATAGAACTACATCTCCCACACGGCTCTGGGGCCAGGGGTGAGGTGTCGGGGGTTGGGCATGGACGAGACAAAGAGGTGCTACATACGATGCCCAGTCAGAAGAACTGATAACCTCCTGCTGTGCAGAAGAGGGCCGCAGCGGGGGTTATTTGCAGTATTGGCCTTTTAAAATAAATAAGTTGGTTTTGTGTTGCAGTTTGGGCACTCAGGCTCAAAAAGCTTTGCCATCACTGGCCTAGGCTATAAGAAGATTGCCAAGACCCTGAAACTGAGCTGCAGCATGGTGGCAAAGAAGACCATACAGCGGTTTAACAGGACAGGTTCCACTCAGAACAGGCCTCACCATAGTCAAACAAACAAGTTGAGTGCACGTGCTTGGCGTCATATCCACAGGTTGTCTTTGGGAAATAGACGTATGAGTGGGGCCAGCATTGCTGCAGAGGTTGAAGGGGTGGAGGTATGTCAGCCGGTCAGTGCTCAGACCATACGCCGCACACACTGCATCAAATGGGTCTGCATGGCTGTCGTCCCAGAAGGAAGCCTCTTCTCTAAAGCCTCTAAAGATGATGCACAAGAAAGCTCACAGATAGTTTGCTGAAGACAAGCAGACTAAGTTGATGGATTACTGGAACCATGCCACGTAGTCTGATGAGACCAAGATAAACTTATTTGGTTCAGATGGAGTCAAGCAGGTAAGGAGTACAAAGACAAGAGGGAACGATGAATTTCCAACACGTACTGTGACATACTGAAGCAGAGCATGATCCCCTATATTCGGAGACTGGGCAGCAGGGCAGTATTCCAACACAATGACCCCAAACACACCTCCAAGACAACCACTGCCTTGCTAAAGAAGCTGAGGGTAAAAGGTGATGGACTGGCCAAGCATGTCTCCAGACCTAAACCCTATTATGCATCTTTGGGGCATCCTCAAATAGAAGGTGGAGGAGCGCAAGGTCTCTAACATCCACCAGCTCTGTTATGTCGTCATGGAGGAGTAGAAGGACTCCAGTGGCAAGCTGTAAAGCTCTGGTGAACTCCATACCCAAGAGTGCTGGAAAACAATGGTGGCCACACAATAAATATTT
Organism: Lithobates clamitans; assembly: GCA_037952925.1. Classification (NCBI taxonomy): domain Eukaryota; kingdom Metazoa; phylum Chordata; class Amphibia; order Anura; family Ranidae; genus Lithobates; species Lithobates clamitans. The sequence continues at coordinate 2,569,013 of JBBGZY010000081.1, read as the reverse complement.
ACACTTTGGGCCCCATTCAGGACATTTTCACTTAGGGGTGTACTCACTTTCGTTGCCAGCAGTTTAGACATTAATGGCTGTGTGTTGGGTTATTTTGAGGGGACGGCAAATTTACACTGGTATACAAGCTGTACACTTACTACTTTACATTGTAGCAAAGTGTCATTTCTTCAGTGTTGTCACATAAAAAGATAATAAAATATTCACAAAATGTGAGGGGTGCACTCCCTTTTGTGAGATACTGAATAGAGAAAAAAAAAAAATTATATATATATATATATATATATATATATATATATATATATATATATATATATATATATATATATATATATATATATATATATATATACACATACCATATTTATACCATATTTATCGGCGTATAACACGCACTTTTTTTTCCCCTTAAAATCAGGGGAAAATCGTGGGTGCGTGTTATACGCCGATCCCCTGCGATCCGGAGCTGGCAGATTTTCAAAATCGCCGACCGCGATTTGAAAATGGCGCCGCTGGCGCCGAAATACACAGTGCCGGTCCTCGGCTCTTCTCGGCCACTTTCGTCTTCACTCGAGCACCGCCCGAACCTAACCGAGTGTATTTGGCTAGGTTCGGATAGCTCCGCTCGGGACTACGTGTGGAGCCGAAAGTGAATGAGAGCCGCCGAGAACCGGCTCTGTGTATTTCGGCGCCATTTTCAAATCGCGGTCGGCGATTTTGAAAGACAGGATGGCAGGGGTCCGGGATCACAGGATGCAGGGCTGCTCTGAGGCAAGGCTGCACTGACGAAGGCTGCAATGATGGGCATTTAAATGTAAGTTTTTTTTCCTTCAACTTATACACATATACATATACATATATATATATATATATATATATATATATATATATATATATATATATATATATATATATATATATATATATATATATATATATATATATATATATATATATATATATATATATATATATATACACATATACATACATATACACACACACATTTCTGCACTTCCACGTAGGGAGCACCGATCACTGTATGCGTGTCACTGCTTCCCACAAAGTGTCAGTTAATGATCTATTGTCCACCACAATATCGCAGTCCCGCTATAAGTCGCTGATCGCCGCCATTACCAATAAAAAAATTAACAAAAATACTCCAGTATTGATCCTATAGTGCAGTGGTCTCAAAGTACCAGCCCGACAACTGGTTATAAATGGCCGCCGAGCAGGGCGCCCAGCCGCTGGCTATTTTACTCCCGCACTGTCCTCCACAGAGCCATGTCGAGCAGCGCCCCCCGCTCTAATGTGTTTCCAGACAGTAATCCCCCCTCTCTGCTCTCCTATCATATCAGCCAGTGAGTGTCACATGTCCAGCAACCCCCAGGGCGCTCTCTGATGTGTGAAGTTGGGGAGGTGTGGGCGGCCGGGGCATCCATCGCTACATGGCAGTGAACAGCGAGGGGCCGACCGAGGGCAGATAAGCCCGAGAGCCCGGGACTCGGGAGAAGAGCTCCACCGTGGCACCGCCTCCTCCTTGACCTCGCCCCCTGAATCCGCCTTCCCCAGGAGGCAAGCAGGCGCAGCGTACCCCAGGAGGCAAGCGGGCGCAGCGTACCCCATGCTTCAATTCCTCTGCACGATCTGATGTGAGGCCCGAAGCTGGAGGACAGGCTCGCCGCTCACTGGGGGCACAGAGCTGTCAGAGGACAGAAGGCGCAAGCTGCTGCGGGAGCCGCTGGAATTGGACGGATCGAAGCAGGAGACTGGCATCATGGTATGGAAGGTACTGTCTGTCATCATCATGCACACCTGCAGACAGACTGGGACAGAGGTGGGACTGCAGGAACAGGGCTAGGGGTCTCATCTCCACCCAACTCCCCCCTCCCTTCTCCCTCAGCCCCCCACCCCTCCCTTCTCCCTCAGCCCCCCACCCCTCCCTTCTCCCTCAGCCCCCCCTCTCCCGTCTCCCTCAGCCCCCCCTCTCCCGTCTCCCTCAGCCCCCCCTCTCCCGTCTCCCTCAGCCCCCGCTCCTACCTCTCACTCTCAGCCCACCCGTCACTTAGAGCAAACTTGGCTCATCTAACACAGAGTAAACACTGCCAAGCATCTGGCAGTAAGCAGTGACTTGCAGCAAGCAGCAACTACAACTGTATATAGTTTGTTTTTGAAGTGCTTGCGGCCCCCATGGGATATGAAAATTTGTCATGTGGCCCTCAGGTAATTTGAGTTTGAGACCCCTGCTATAGTGGGTAGACGCAATAACTTTTGCGCAAACCAATCAATATACGCTTATTGGGATTTACTTTACATTTTTTTTAGAATTCATATTGGCCTACATTTTTTAAAGAAATTAGATTACATTTCTTTTTATTGGATATGTTTTATAGAAGAAAGTAATAAATATATACATATATTTTTTTAATTGTCATGTCCCAGAGGTGATCAAATACCACCAAAAGCCAAAAGAAAGCTCTATTTGTGGGGAAAAAAATTGCTTTTATGTACAGCGTTGCATGACCACGCAATTGTCAGTTAAAGTTAACCGGTTCCCGACCGGCGCACGCCACTGTACGTCGGCAGAGTGGCACGGCTGGGCAAATGGGTGTACCTGTATGTCCATTTGAATTTCCCGCCGTGCCATTGCGTGCGCGCCGCCGGCGGGCGCCGGCCGGGAGCTCCGTGAGTCGGGTCGCGGGTCCCGGACTCGATCGCCGCAGGGATACCCGCGATCGCCTCACGGAGCGGATGAACGGGGAGATGCCGTTGTAAACAGCATCTCCCCGTTCTGCCTAGTGACATGTGTCACTCGATCTCTGCTCCCTGCCATCGGAGCAGAGATCAGTGACGTCACCCACACAGCCCATCCCCCTACAGTTAGTAATCACTCCCTAGGACACACTTAACCCCTCCCCGCCTCCTAGTGGTTAACCCCTTCACTGCCAGTGTCATTTACACAGTAATCCGTGCATTTTTAATCGCACTGATCGCTGTATAAATGACAATGGCCCCAAAAGTGTGTCAAAAATGTCCGACATAACATCGCAGTCACAGTAAAAAAAAAAAAAAATCGCTGATTGCCGCCATTACTAGTAAAAAAAAAAAAAAAAAAAAAAAAAAATAAAAATGCCATAAAACTATTCCCTATTTAGCAAACACTATAAAGTTTGCGTAAACCAATTAATAAACGCTTATTGCGATTTTTTTTACCAAAAATATGTAGAAGAATACGATCGGCCTAAACTGAAGAAAAAAAAAAATTTTTATATATATTTTTGGGGGATATTTATTATAGCAAAATGTAAAAAATAATGCGTTTTTTTCAAAATTGTCGCTCTTATTTTGTTTATAGCGCAAAAAATAAAAAAATCGCAGAGGCGATCAAATACCACCAAAAGAAAGCTCTATTTGTGGGAAAAAAAGGACGTCAATTTTGTTTGGAAGCCACGTCGCACGACCGCGCAATTGTCAGTTAAAGCGACGCAGTGCCGAATCGTTAAAAGTGCTCTGGTCAGGAAGGGGGTAAATCCTTCCGGGGCTGAAGTGGTTAAAAAGTGAAGGCTCGCAAAAAATGGCCTGGTCACGAATGTGGGTAAATCTTCCAGAGGGCAAGTTATTAAACACACCTATATTCAGACAATCCCTAAAGAAAGTTGGTGACGTGACGAAGAAACCGGTACACCATTTCACATTTTTGGACGTCCCCCTATTCAACACTTATGGGCCAGAGTAACTCAGACAATAGAACGAGTGTTAGATGTTGCACGGCCACTTGGGAATGTCCAAATATAAAAGAGCCTAGTAACACATATCTTGACTGCAGCCAGACAGCGAATCCACCAATGCTGGAGAAAAGCTGTTACCCCATCCCACACACTGATTTCTGTTATGCAATTTATAAACAGATTATAATATCTTAAAGCTGTAGTCAATGATCGACTGGAACACTTTAATATAAATGTAGCAATATTGGGATATTTCGACCTTTGGTCTCTAATCTCACTTCCATCCCTTTTGAGTGCCCTTTCTCCCCAGTACCCACCTTAGCCTGGTGTGAACCTTCATTTCTGTTCTTTGACTTTTTTACTTTTATAATTCAGTAATAATATATATAGAAAGTTTCTCTTACATTTATCTGATATCGTCGGAAACTAAGACATGCTAAAATCCTTTGCTAGCTTTTTACTAGTTCTTGTTCAACTGAGGTCTTGGTTTTATTGACATTCATTAATAAGCTCCTGTGTGGCAACTAGCTTACAGTCTTCAGACAAATATTGTAATTTTGAGATATTGATGGCTTGTCCTCTTCTCCACCATGTTTACTTTGCCACTTTCACGGTAATATGTATCTCCATGTCTACTACTAGTTGTTCTGTAACCATATGTTTGGATTTTGTAAGTCTGATTAGATAAATTAATACAAATATAATCACAAAAATATTGATTTCATCTGCAATTTTTAGAGAAAATGAAATTATTGCATTATGCCATTCAGCATAAGTAAATTTATTTGCCATTATACAGTTCATTTGGGAAATATAGATGCTGAAGGGAACCGTTGCTTGTATTTAGTACACAATACTCCATTGTGCTGCCAAGACCATATCTAATTTTTTACATGAATTTTTTAATTCAGCTAGTGCAATGAAAATACATAGATTTTAGCCTCCTGCACAGTAGTACTTAGACCGGTACGGTGAGATTCAGCACTCTGCCAATAAGGGTCCGTGCAGACTGGGTTAAAAATAGCTGCTTCAACTGGAGTTTTGTACTTTACTTGTAGAAGCAGCTCAATGTTGTCCTATGTATCCATGCACATTAGGACGATTACAGGCATCATTTAGGCGATGGTAAAAGAACCCTTCTGGTTGGCGGTTTTTGATTGGAGCCTTCTGGCAGAAAAAAAAACAAACGCTAAACTCTCCTAAACTGTGTACAAAAACTATGAGCGTTTTTTTCTACCAAGGGAACTGGAAGCCCAGTGTGCATGGAGCCCTATGCATTACTGCATGCACAACAGCTAAAAGGAACAGAAAAGTTAAAGAATTACGTAACTGAAGCCTTGTTCATGCGGTCGCGTTGCGCTAATCGTATATTAAGATACAGGTGGCTTTAAAAGGCAGCTTATTCATTTGATTGGAATAAATGGCCCCACATTACACCAACGCATATTACCAGAGCAACAGTGTGAAAGGGATTTTAGTCTGCAGCATCCCATTAACTGCCACATGTTGGGTAGTGAAGCTTAGACACATTAGATTACTTTAAATGTCCCCTTCTAAACTAAAAAATAAACCAGACTTTTGCTTAACACGAGATTAGACACGATTATTTAAATCCTGTATAATATTAATCATTAGGCCAGAAAGCTTGTTCAAACTGAATTACATTGTCAAGGGCTCGCTTACACTAGCTTTGCTCTCTGAAGAGTGATCTGCATTCATCATCGCCCACCAAAAGTGACAGCAAACCATCACAGCTGACGAATGTGTATACCTCCAGCCACTGCAGCTAATTGGGGAGCAGTAAAAAAAGAACCTCAATCACAGGGTTTTGCCGCCCCCAACTGCTAGTGTGAACGAGTCCTAAAGGAGGTAAAATATCTATTTCAGTATTTTTTGCTTAAAGCGGGAACTAAAGTTCCACTGTAAAAAAACTGAGCAGGCAGGCTTTTATTGCAGAAGACACATGCACGGTCTCTTTTGCAATAAAATGCCCCCATTTGCCTGCTCGTTGTGTCCTCCGCCACCATTAACTGAATGCCAGGTCGGTCTCAGTGCTGGAATGAGGACCTCCTGCTCATGTGCAGGAGTGACATCATCCCCCACCAGTCAATGAAGAGGCCCCGAAACCGAAACGCCGCGGCCAGCGTAGGACAGGTAAGTATGGAGACTTTAGTTCCGCTTTAAGAGGCAACAAATGCATGTCATTCAATATCAAGTAATGCCAAAACACAAGTTTCCAAAATAATCTTAACTTAAGAGGAATTAAGGAAGCAAAATGGTTACCTTTGAACTTATCTGTCTCCTTATCTCTGACTAGCCGCACACTCCTCACACTCAATTCTTTAAAGATGGCATCTATGTCTCCTTGTACAGTATTGAAAGGAAGATTACCCACGTACGCTGTGAAAGGTGGGTCTGTAGGAAGATCTTTCTGTTTGCGAGGACCAGGGCCAGAATCGCCACGTCGGGGCCTGACAAAAACAAGGCACATTTAAAGTGATACTCTACCCAAAGCTATACATATAAAAAAAAAAAAAACTCTAAACATAGATCCAAACTAAGGGTCAAGTGTGCTTAGCAAGTGTATTGATTGCGAAAAGGTGAGAATAAGGTTGCAGGCTTCGCTAAACGTGTATTTTTTTTGGGTTACCCATCTAGAAAAACGGCAAAAGGGTTTATGACTAAATGAAAGGAATATTAAATTAGATTTACCAGAGCCCTTCCAAAGACTTTTGCAAAACAAGCAATTATAATAAAGGAATGAGTTCAGGCTTGGGAGTTTAACCCTTTTGCAGATTATTCATAACAATTCTGTTGCAAATAGAGTATGCTGTCCAGTTCTGGGCACCAGTCCTCAGGAAGGATGTACTGGAAATGGAGCGAGTACAAAGAAGGGCAAAAAAGCTAATAAGAGGTCTGGAGGATATTAGTTATGATGAAGAAAGGTTACGAGCACTGAACTTATTCTGTCTGGAGAAGAGACGCTTGAGAGAGGATATGATTTCAATTTACAAATACCATAATGGTGACCCCACAATAGGGATAAAAGTTTTTCACGGAAGGGAGTTTAACAAGACACGTGGCCACTAATTAAAAGTAGAAAAAAATAAAAAAAAATAAAAAAAAGGTTTAACCATAAACTACGTAGAGGGTTCTTTACTGTAAGAGCGACAAGGATGTGGAATTCCCTTCCACAGGTGGTGGTCTCAGCGGGGGGCTTCGATAGTTTAAACAAATTATTAGATAAGCACCTGAACGACCACAAGATACAGGGATATACAATGTAATACTGACATATTATTACACACATAGGTTGGACTTGTGTCTTTTTTCAACCTCACCTACTATATGTAGAAGTTAAAGTTTTTTTATTTTTCTTTTAAAGTGACTATCACTAGAGAAAAAAAAAAAAAGCAGCCTGTAAAAGAACCTACTTACCATTGCTCTTACCATTTGTTGCTCCCTTGCAGAGCTAATGATGCCACAATTCTCTTCAGCATCTGTATACTTCCAGGTATCAGATACCTGCTTCCCTACTGCAGCATGTTGTGGTGTCACCTACAGACCACTAAGTTTCTAGTGCACCCCTGCAAGTTTACAGCATTAAAAATGATGTTTTTTTTACCCTCCAACTAGAGGAATGCACAGTGTAGGTTTGAGAACCTATTACAACCCCTAGGAGTAATCTACGCTAGGCTAACAAAGATATAGCAAGAACTAATCATACAGCTGCTGTGGTAGGGACTTCACTGATAGCAACATGGATATTAATTTGCTGTCATCATGCCGATCTCAATTTTCAGTACCCAACACTAACCCTTGCCTCTTTTTTACAAACCAATCTGCCCAATCCAACTTGAGGGTCAATACATACATCTATACACACACACACACACACATTTTCATAATTTACAGTGTCACAAATGAATACCTGTAAGGTTTGCGTGAAAGGTCAGTTTCTATAGGTTTAGAAATAAGCCTGGGTTCACACTGCTGTGGTGCAGACACCACATGTAATTCACACAAGAATCACAGCACATTGCCTTGCGAATTACATGCAGTGTCTCTGGGATGCGATTTAAACCACCAAACTAGTGTAGGACCCTTTTTTGTCCGCATCAGATCGCATGGGTGTTCACTGACATCCGCCGATACCCGATCCTTTCCATGAAATTCAACCGGTAATGGTATTTCCAGGACAGCTACTTGAGAGATGATTGACTCCGCCTTCTACAGGAAATACAAATCAGACACAATTTAAAAGGCCCCTCCCTTTCCCCTGAACCTCAGTTGTATGAAGATCAAGTAAACCTGCACCAAAAGTGAACTCGAAAGAGGAATAACAGACTAATTCATACACCACCACCAGGTTAAAATAAGGGGACCAGTGAAACAAGAATCGGAATATAGACGCTGTCCTGGAAGAATCCTGGAAATACCGTTACCGGTAAGTCCAACGGGGGTTTTCCCCCCTAATCTTCCAGGACAGCTACTTGAGAGAATAAGCAAGATCTATACCTTAGGGAGGGACGGCAGCCTGAAGTACTTTCCTTCCAAAGGAGAGGTCCTGGCTGGAGAGCATCTGGACTCTATATTGCCTGACGAATGCATGAGAGGAGACCCAGACAGCAGCTTTGGAAATATCTTTCCATGATGCACCCGCTCTTTCTTCCCAAGAGGCAGCTAGCGACCTAGTAGCGTGAGCCCTAACTCTGGAAGGAGGGGATTGTCCTGAAGATTTGTAGGCCTCACATATAGCTTCTCTAATCCATCTGGAAATGGAACCTCTGGAAGCCTTGGAACCCTTTTTGGGGTTTACTAAAAGTAAATCAGTAATTTGGAATCTTTCCTAAATTCACTAGTAACTTCTAAGTTACATCTTCTTACATCTAAAAAAACCGAACCTTTCTTCCTCCGGATTCCTGGGGGAGGAACAAAAGCTAGGAAGAACTACTTCCTGGGATCTGTGGAAGTCAGGCAAAACTTTGGGCAAATACAAAGGGTCAGGCCTGATCACTACTCTGTTGTCTAAAATCCTTAAGAAAGGATCTTTACACGAGAAAGAACCTAAATCAAAGATCCTTCTCCCAGAAGTTATCGCCAAAAGGAAAACCGTCTTTAGGATGACTAATTTTAAAGAGGCGTCACGCAGTGGCTTAAAAGGGGGTCTTTTTTCCCATGAACAGAAATAGGGCAGCAACTTGAACCCTAAGAGCGCTGACAGCAAGCCCCTTTTCCACTCCCCTCTAAAAAGTCCAGAACATAGGGAATAGAAAACGAGTCTACCCCAGCCTTTTTTTGCTACAAAGGTCCTCCAAACTTTGCCATAAATCTTCCTTGTGACTAATTTATGGCTGTCTACAATAGTCTCAATAACCCTAGCTGAACATCCTTTCAATTGTAGGATGCATCGCTCAGCCTCCAAGCCGTCAGACGGAAAATCAGAGGGTTTGGATGTAGCATTGGCCCTTGGTGTAGAAGGTCTCTTCTCTCTGGCAAGGGCCAGGGGGACTCTACTGAGAGTGCTCTCAGTGCGGAGAACCAACTCCTCCTGGGCCACCATGGGGCAATCAGAATCACTTCTGCTTGATCCCGCACAATCTTTCGGAGCACCAGAGGCATAGCGGAATTTGAGGAAAAGCGTAGGCCAGGGGAAAATTCCACTGGAAAGAGAGCGCATCTGTCCCTAGAGACTTTGCTTCTCTCTCCAGGGAAAAATAAGCTGGAAGCTTCCTGTTGTGGGTGGAAGCAACAGATCCACTTTGGGCATTCCCCACTTGACCACTAACTCCCGGAAGATTTCCTGGTTCAGCTCCCAACTGCTGGAAGTAACAGTTACTCTGCTCAGATAATCTGCTAGTATATTTGCCGACCCACTGATATGGACTGTCCTGGTCGAGGAAACATTGTACTCTGCCCAGGAAAGGATCTCCTGACTCAACCCTAGCAGGCTGTCTGAGCGAGTACCCCCCCTGCTTGTTGAGGTAAGCCACTGTCGTGGCATTGTCGGAAAAAATCAACAGGTCCTTTGCATGAATCCCGGTTTTCAAAGTGACCAAAGCTTTTCCTACTGCTAACAGTTCCCTGTAGTTTGGGGATTGGGCTGCCTCTTCTGGCTGCCAGGCACCCTGAGCTTGCCAATCCTCTGAGTGCGCCCCCCAATCCCACAAGCTGGCGTCTGTGATAATCTTTACAGGGAAACGCTGGGCCCAAGCCTTCCCTACCTGCAGATGCTCCGGTCGGACCCACCAGGATAGATTGAGAGAATAGTCTCCTGGAAGCCGCACAACCTGGTCTAGAGAGGCCTTTCTGCGATTCCAACAATGTAGAAGAAAAGCCTGTAGGGATCTGGAATGCAATTGGGCCCAGGGCATCCCTGGAATTGCTGCAGTCATCAAGCCCAACAGCTGCATTATCTGACGCAGGGGTGCCTGGGAATTGCACCCGAATTTCTGCAGGGAAAGGAGGATCTTGGAGATCTTCTCTTCCGGTAAGAAAATTCTTTGGGCGACTGAGTCAGGTAGCCCAAAAAAAGACAGCTCTAGGAGGAAACCAGAGCAGATTCCTGCAGATTGACTTTCCAACCCAATCTTTGGAAGGTCTGCAGAACTACTTGCAGATCCAGACCCAGGTCCTCTTTGTCCCGGGCGAAGATCAAAAAGTCATCCAAATAAGGGACAAATGAAATTTTCTGCAAACCAAAAAAAAAAAGCCATGACCTCGGCCATGACCATGTAAAGATTCTCAGGGCTGCCGAGAGACCAAAAAGGAAGGGCTCTGAACTGCCAATGACTTAAGCAGTTTTCCGAGAGGTTTGCAAACCTTAAAAACCTCTGATGATCCTGGTATATTGGAACATTGAGGTAAGCATCCTGAAGATCCAGGGTCACCATGAATACCTCAGGCAATAACAGATTCCTGAGTGAATAAATGCTTTCCATACAGAAACACCTGTAAACCAGGAAACTTTAGGAGGTTCAGATTGATGACCATCCGAAATCCTCCTGATGCCTTTCTTACCAGGAAAACATGGGAATAAAATCCTTGGATTTTTTGATCCTCTGGAACGGGGGCAATAACCCCTTCTGATTTCCAAAGAGAAATCAGACATAACATGTCCTGCTGTTTCTCTTGGTCCTCGGCAGATGAGTGAGAAAAACCTCTGGGGAGGAGGGAAATTGAATTCTGAAACCCTCTTATGACCTTGAGAACAAAAGGATTTTTTGTTACCTTTGCTGAAAAAGGTCAGCCTTCCTCCTACCCCTGACCTGGTGTCACCGAGAGCTTTTTGCCTGGGTTGAAAGAGCAAAGAGAGCCTTTAGCTTTGTCTTTGCTAAACGACCATTTTTCTTTGCCTGCTGACCCGCTGATTTGAAGTTAGCTTTGCCCCGAAAACTACGAAAGGGCCTCTTACTTTGAGGCTTAATCTTCCAAGATGGGAGAGTCTGGTCCCTGCATGCATAGTGTTGCTGCATTTTGCACATATTTATGATTATAATAATACGGGATAGTTATAGATTTATTCATTTATATATTTTTTTGCACTTCTTCAATAAGACATTGTGCATGAGAATTCACTATTACCTATTTACATAATATCCTATAGGCCGATCACATTGATTTTACACTGCCATATGTTACCACAGCCTCTCACTCCATCAGGTTAGGGCAGCACCAACTTTTTATGCTTTGAACCAAACAATAGTTTGCCTTCAAAGGTAATACCGCAGTTTATTTTTGGAGGTCATATCCTCGTCCCAGGATTTTAACCAGATTGTCCGTCTAGAGCAATTGATCAAGGCTGACGTTTTGGCCACTGATCTAACCGAGTCTGCCGCCGCGTCTGCCAAGAAGGCCACTGATTTGGCAATCAGGGGGAGAGATTCTTGATCTCTTCTACAGGCGTATCGGTGGAGAGCAGGTCATCTAGCCTCTGGACCCAAACATCTAGATTTCTAGCTAAGCAGGTGGATGCCAGAGATGGCCCCAGAGAGAAGGCTGAAGCCTCCCAGGCCTTACGGAGCAAAGCGTCAGCTTTCCTATCCATCTGGTCCTTAAGAACTCCAGAGTCTTTAAATGAAAGATCGGATTTCTTAGACACTTGAGACATAGGAGCATCCAGTCTGGGACACTTAAAAAACGTCTCTTCAGTGTCAGACTGAAAGGGAAATCTCCTCTTACGCCCTCTGGACTGGAATAACCTTTTCTCGGGCTCTTTCCATCCTGACAGGACCATATCTTTAAGTGACTGGTGTACCGGAAAACACTTAGGCTTACGCCCCTAGAGACCCCTATACATTCTATCCTGAACCGATTGAGATTTTTGTAGTGGCTCAATCTGTTCAGAAGAAAAAAAACTGCTCCTAGCACTCTTCCGCCCCGGGACGGTTTACCAGGCCCCTTACCACTTTTGAAAAAATGTGCGCAGAGACTGGAGCAATATCTCATACTTTATCGGTCAATTATGAACTACTGATTACACTTAGAGGAAGTAATCTTTTAAAGTGTGTCCAGGAATGGCAACAGGAGCTGGGAAAACCTTTTAGCTTAACACAGTTACAACGTATTCTTAAATTTACGCATGAATCATCGATCTGTGCGAAAGTTCAAGAGACTAATTTCAAAATTTTTGCTCGGTGGTACAGAACGCCAGTGAAATTGAAGAGAATCTTCCCTGACTCCTCTGACTTGTGTTGGAGATGTCAGGGAGACAGGGGTACGATGTTACATATTTTCTGGAAGTGTCCTAAACTAGAGAAGTTTTGGACAGAAATTAGACGTATCGTTCAAATGTTTATGGATAGTGAAAAACCAGTAGACCCTGCTTTCTTTCTCCTCCATGTGTCTCATATATCAGAGAAGACCTACAAGAAATCGATTATTCGTCATCTTTTAGACGCTGCTAAAGCATGCATACCCCTGACCTGGAAACCATCGACGCCCCCGACAATAGGAATGTGGTTGCGTAAAGTAAAAGAGATTAACAAACTAGAAGACCTGGTCCTTTCTGCGCGACACCAGCAGGAGCGTTACTTTAAGACTTGGTCACTTTGGAATGTGTTTATGGTTTCAGGGGAGGGAAGCACCCTCCTTGACATTAACCTGGGTAGTTAGAGGGAGCACTTATTTTAAGGTTCTTAACTTAATCCTCCTTTTGATACATGAGCACAATTGAGGTACATTTCCATGGAGGAGTTAGACTTTTCCCCCTCCCCTTCCCCCCCCCCCCCTTTTTTTTGTTGCCGTTTTGTTGTTTTGGCATAAAATATTTTATTTTGTATAAAATAGATTAAGAAGAGTTCGAGACTACAGGATGGTTGGACAGGGGATTCTTGGTTAAGAATATTTTGCTGATGAGTAGTGTCCGGGTAGCAAATTAATTTACTACATGATATGATTTTAATGTGATAATGGATGTAATATTTGCCTGATCTACTGTATATGTATATGTATTTGAACTTGTCTTATGATGGAATAAATAAGAAAAAAAAAAAAGAAGAAAAAACTGCTTTAAACAGTTCTTCAATATCTTCAACTGGAAATAGGTATCTAGCCGTATTACAGTTTCCTCCATCCCCGACATGGATTCCTCGTCAGATGAGGAATCTGAATTCTCCCCCTCCTCTGGATCAGAGACCGCACGGGAACTGACACCAAAGGGGGTAGAGATCTTGAAGAGACCGAAGCCACCTGGGGTACTGTCACTGCTACAGACGTGGATGGGCCCAACCCAGCTAACCTATCATTAAAGGCTTGAAAGGAGGAAACTACCTCCTTCATGAAAACCACCAATTCCTTAAGGTTAGAAGCAGACTCAGTCCCTGAAGAAATACATGTCTCGCATAACAGTTTCCTACAGCTATCAGGAAGCTTGGATCTACAATTTCCACAATTTCTTTTCACAGGTTTGTCAACCTGGAAAAAAGAAACCACAATAAGAAAGGCATACAAAATTACACTTTCTAAAACATTTGCCCCTGGATATACAACCTCTCATTACAGCGGAGAAGTACTAATCTTAGGGGTAACAGGACCCGACTGCAGCCGCTGGGTCAGAGGGGGCACCGTCCACAGGGATGTCCTTAACCTCCATGATGAGAAGCACCAGATAGGAGACCTTTGCAATGAGCTGGGACGCTGTCCATTTGCTGTACAGCCAGCAAAACATCCCCAGCAGCATGTGTGCCTGAGACAGTCCTTTTCAAACATGAAGAGGCTCAGCATCCGGAAGTGTGTGCCATCACTTTCGGTTCCGGCGGCTAGACAGGAAGTGCACTCGCCACCATCTTGGTGCACCCAAAACGGTGAAAAGGACACAAGGAAGTGCTCCCTGGGTGTACCAAGGTGGATCAGGACGCTGGGGGGTGGAAGTTGCAGAAGATTCCCTAATGCAAGTAACCAGAAAAACGGGGGAACCCTTCTCAAGACTGCTGAAACAGCAGAAAATACTGCTGACATGGCCACAACCGGTCTGAGTAATCTGAACAAGGGGGTTCCACTAACCATAGTCACCAGACCAATTGAAAGAAACAAACATGACAGTGCATACTCCTGGAGGTCTGGAAACACAAAACAACTGAGGGTCAGGGGAAAGGGAGGGGCCTTTTAAATTGTGTCCGATTTGTGTTTCCTGTAGAAGGCAGAGCCAATCATCTCTCAAGTAGCTGTCCTGGAAGATTAGGGGGGAAACCCTCATTTTACATGCATCTGGATAATCGGATCAGATGAAAACGGTTAGGTGGTCCATTTTCATCTGATCTCCCATAGAGGACAGTAAGGCTCTGACAGGTCCGTCTCCGCACAGCTCCGCTGATCCCCGCTGAGCAAGCTGAAACCGTATTACGGACAAGCCAGTGTGAAAGGACCCTTAAAGTTTTTATTTTTACTTTTCTTCCTGGTTTCCAGGCCTACATTAGTTTTTTTTTTTTTAAGGCTCTTTCTACTATTTTCATCTGGTGATCTAGCCAGCAAGTCTGTCGTATGTAAATGATGTATCTGTAGGACAACTTGTTATTTTGACAGATGACACAAACCATTTACCATTAACAGGAGTGCTTACAATAATCAGCTTTTATGTAAACTTTTAATCCCAAAAAGGAAAAAAAAAAAAACACCCTATTTGCTGTAACCCAGCTTATATAGTATGAGCTGGAGTTTGGATTCAAGGAAAACTAATGAAGCCACTACAACTGCATGCCTAAGGAAAGGGTAGATGGATGCCAGAAAGTAAATGCTATATAAATCATCTGCCTAATAATGGCCATGGCCAGCAATGCTAAAGGGTGCTTTTCAAAGCAGGGTGGATTTGATTTAAATCATAATTTTTAAAGTGCAACTTTCATCTCTGTCCCACAGTGGCTCCACCTCTGACCCGCTGTTGACTCACTGACAGTCCCATTCACTTTTTTTTTTTTCACAATAGACAGTCCCATTCACTTTAATGGGATGGCTGGTGACGCGGCAGTGACAACAAGGCGAGGGATGTGGCTGCAGCTGGTGAGTGGATGCCCGCTAACAGGCGCTGCCATGATGGGTCTGAAATGACAGGTGCTCTTTAAATGTTAGGACTTATTCTTACTGGTAGTGAGAATCTTTAATATTTGCAAATAAAATAAAGGTTTCCTACTCAGAATAATAAGCTGTCAGGTTAGTAAAACAGCAATATCAAAACTGATTCAATGATGCAGTTTGTAGTGTACGTAGATTTGCAATACAATGGGGTAAAAGAAAATTCCTGAACTTTGTTTTATCTCATGGTTACTGTAAAATTGTGTGAATGCATCAATGCAGTGCATGTTATCTCAGCTTGCAGAACTCGGATTCATTAAAATGAGTTAC
The DNA here is from genome assembly GCA_037952925.1 of Lithobates clamitans. NCBI lineage: Eukaryota > Metazoa > Chordata > Amphibia > Anura > Ranidae > Lithobates > Lithobates clamitans. The sequence goes on along the minus strand of JBBGZY010000081.1, from coordinate 2,553,447 downwards.
CAAAAATATAAAGTATGCAGAATATACAGCCTCATGCTAAATAACTAAGCTCCATTTCATGTTTCATGCTGAATAAACAATTCTTAACGTATCTTAAACGTATCTTAAATATAAAACTATCTTTAGTTCCGCTTTAAGACTATGTAAATGTTATAATGCCCAAAGCATGGCTATAGTTCTACTTTAACCGCCTGCCGACCGGCTCACGCTGATATAAGTTGGCAGAAGGGCACGTACAGACAGATTAACTTACCTGTACGTTGCCTTTTAAGAAGCGGCTTGCGGGTGCATGCCCGCCGCGACTGTGACTTTATGTCCGCAGGGATACCCGCGATCGCCTCACGGAGAGGAAAAATGGGGAAATGCTGATGTAAACAAGCATTTCCCCGTTCTGCCTAGTGACACTGATCACAGTCGTGTCACACATAGCCCCTCCCCCCCAGTTAGAATCACTCCCTAGGACACACTTAACCCCTACAGCTCCACCTAGTGGTTAACCCCTTCGCTGCCAGTCACATTTATACAGTAATCAACGCATTTTTAATTGCACTGATCGCTGTATAATTGTGAATGTTCCCAAAAATCACACCAAAAGTGTCTGATCTGTCCGCCATGTCAAATATTAAAAAAAGGTGATCTCGCGCATTCAAATCTAATCACACATATAGTAATAATAATTGGTGTCCAGAAAAATATACATATCTAGTGAATATACCAATGTGAGATATTTGGAAATATATTGAACCAAAAAAGCAGTGAGAAAAATATATATAATTGAGTAAATAAGTGAATGAATCAGATAGCAAAAAATAAATAAAATAATCGAATAATCAGTCAATCGTTCCGATAAGGTGCAAAACTAATGCAAGTTCATAGGTTATACACCGGATGGTTTGCTCTGCCCTTTCAAGGTGTCTCAATATGGCAATGACTGGATGGGTCAGATTTCTTGTAGAACTTCATGAGTAATTGTGCAATCGCTTAAGGCTCTCAGAACTCTCACCTTAATGATGTTGGTAAATGAGCAACATAATATAGTATAGTGTTTTTACCAACATCATTAAGGTGAGAGTTCTGAGGGCCTTAAGCGATTGCACAATTACACAGGTACCGATTCTCTCTCTTTTTTTGGGGGGGGGGGGGGTTAGACAGTCGGTATTTATTTTAATGTTATTATTTTTACTTTAGAATAGTACAATGTTTCCTTTAAAAAACAAAACAAAAAACCAAACATTTTTTATTCAACCCTGCCGGGGGGGGGGGGGGGGGGGGGGGGGGTCTTTGGTGAGATGTCAGACCCCTGACATCTCCCCTTTGACATGGAAAGGGACTGAGGATAGAGATTCTCCAGTCCCTTTCTCTGCAGCCTTAGCTGCACTGGAGATGAATGGACATAAGACTTTCCATCCTGAAAGATTGGGGGGGGGCGCACACAGAGGGGATGCCAAATGGGGTTAGGAGGAGCACACAGAAGGGGACCGGAGGACGGGGGGGTTGGTGGCAGGTGATAGAGGATCCCAGAGGAAGGACACGGGACAATCAGTGCGGCGGCAGAAGTTATAAATCACTGATCTTCCTAAAGCAGCTGAGCTGGGGAGAGGAGAAGCGGCTGTCAACTGCTTTATTGAAAGCTATACAGGGAGATCGGTGATTACAACTTTCCCCACCACACAATTGCTCCTGGGTGTCCAGGTATCGGACTAGTCATCGTGAGCACCCCTGCAAATACTGATAATGGTATCGGTGCAGATACTGAGTATCAGGACAACCCTGTGTGAAAGCGACCTTATTCTTTCAAAGTTTATATGGCTGGGGCCATTCTGCATGCTAGAGTCCAGCCATAGCTCCCGTACTCTTAGGGTCCTTTCACACTGGGGCGGTTTGCAGGCGCTATTGCGCTAATAATAGCACCTGCAAACCGACCCGAAAGTGTCGCTGCTTCCATTCCACTGGAGCGATGCGCTGGCAGGACGGGAAAAAAAGTCCTGCCAGCAGCATCTTCGGAGCGGAGAAGGAGCGGAGTGTATACCATTGAAATCAATGGGACGGCGCGGCTATACCGCCGGCAAAGCGCCTCTGCAGAGGCGCTTTGCGGTGGTTTTAACCCTTTCTCGGCCGCTAGCAGGGGGGGGTAAAACCGACCCGCTAGCGGGCGCATACCGACGGTAAAGCACCGCTTACAATAGCAGCGCTTTACCGCCAACGCCCCCGCCCCAGTGTGAAAGGACCCTAAGAAACTGCATATGTGCTGCTCAACTGGCAAAAACTATAGATCACTCTTTAAACAAGTTTATCAGAAACAGTACAGTCATGGTCAAATGACACAAATAATAATTTTCACAACGTCTGCTGCTTCAGCATTTTTTTTTTAGACCTTTTTGTCAGATGTTACTATGGCATACTGAAGTATAATTACAAGCATTTCATAAGTGTCAAAGGCTTTTATTGACAATTGCATCAAGTTTATGCAGAGTCAATATTTGCAGTGTTGACCCTTCTGTTTCAAAGACCTCTGCAATTCTCCCTGGCGTGCTGTTAATCAACTTCTGGGCCACATCCTGACTGATGGCAGCCCATTGTTGCATAATCAATGCTTGGAGTTTGTCAGAATTTGTGTGTGTGTGTGTGTGTGTGTTTCACCCGCCTTTTGAAGATTGACCACAAGTTCTCAATGGGATTAAGGTCTGAGGAGTTTCCTGGCTATGGACCCAAAATTTTGATGTTTTGTTCCACAAGCCACTTAGTTATCACTTTTGCCTTATGGCAAGGTGCTTCATCATGCTGGAAAAGGCATTGTTCCTCACCAAACTGTTCTTGGATGGTTGGGAGAACTTGCTCTCAGAGGATGTTTTTGTACTATTCTTTATTCCTGGCTGTGTTCTTAGGCAAAAACGTGAGTGAGCCCACTCCCTTGGCTGAGAAGCAACCCCACACATGAATGGTCTCAGGATGCTTTACTGTTGGCATGATACAGGACTGATGGTAGAGCTCACTTTCTTCTCCAGACAAGGTTTTTTTCCGGATGCCCCAAACTAGGGGTCGGCCAATATTCACATTTTTCAAATTATCAGTCAGAAATGTTCTGATATTACAGATGCGCACTGCAGTCTGTCAGCGGAGCAGTGGGCAGCAGAGAGATGACATCTCTCACTGCACACCTCACATCACCGCTGTCCCGCCACCTACATTAGGGCCACGAAGGCTGCTCTTGACAGAGCTGTGGGCGAGCAGAGAGATTGCTACGTCACCCCTCACCGCTCGCATGTGGAAGTTTAACCACTAGCCGCCCGCCCACTGTCATACGATGGTGGGACGAGGCAGCTCTCGTTCTGGGCAGACGTCATGACGTGATCGCCTTCCCGAGCCACTAGTGAGCGCGCCGCCGTGCGCCACTGGGGACCCAACGCACGTGCCCGGCGTCCGGCACGTGTAAACACATAGATCCACGTCCTATCAGAGGAGAGGAGACCGATGGTGTGTCCCTTGTACATAGGGACACCGATCGGTCACCTCCCCCAGTCAATACCCTCCCCCCACAGTTAGAATCACCTCCCTAGGACACACATTAACCCCTCGATCACCCCCTAGTGTTAACCCCTTTCCTGTCAGTCACATTTACACAGTAATCAATGCATTTTTATAGCACGGATCGCTGTATAAATGTGAATGGTCCCAAAAATGTGTCAAAAGTGTCCGATATGTCCGCCTCAATATCGCAGTCACAATAAAAATCACAGATCGCCGTCATGACTAGTAAAAATAAATATGCTAGAAATCTATCCCCTATTTTGTAGGCACTATAACTTTTGCGCAGACCAATCAATATACGCTTATTGCAATTTTTTTTTACCAAAAATATGTAGAAGAATACATATCGGCCTAAACTGAGGAAAAATTTGTTAAAAAAGTGTAGCATGACCGTGCAATTGTCATTCAAAGTGCGACAGCGCTGAAAGCTGAAAAATGGCTTGGGCAGGAAGGGGGTGAAAGTGCCTTGTATTGAGGTGGTTAACAGCTCGGGTGTCACTGGGGAGAGGCTGCCAGAAGTAGTGTAAGTAGTGACAACCTGTATATGGGTGGCAGGTGACAGTGGCAAGTGACATGCTGCATCTGGGTGGCAGGGGATGGTGGCAAGTGACATGCTGAAATGCAGCAGGTGATGGTGATGTACAGAATAACGGCATCTGATATTGGCTATCGGCCTGAAAGGCGGCCGAATAATCGGTATCAGCCCAGTAAAAACTATATTGGTTCACCCTCTATCCAAAACAATGGGAAAGGGGATTCATCAGAGAAAATGACTACCCAAGTCCTCATCAGTACAATCCCTGTACCTTTTGCAGAATATCAGTCTGTCCCTGATGTTTTTCCTGGAGAGAAGTGGCTTCTTTGCCACCCTTCTTGACACCAGACCATCCTCCAAAAGTCTTCGCCTCACTGTGTGTGAAGATGCACTCATACTGGCCTGCTGCCTTTCCTGAGCCAGCTCTGCACTGGTTTTGCCTCCATCCTGCAGCTGAATAACCTGTAGGGGACAGTCCTGGCACTTGCTGGACTTTCCTGGGCGTCCTGAAACCTTCTTCTCTTAATGCATTCCGTGCATTAAAATAAAGAAAACCTTCTGTGTGCCCCCCCCCCCCAATACTTACCTGAGCCCCATCTCGATACAGCAAAGTTGCAGGAGAGACTCAGCTGTCCAGGACTCTCCTTCCTGATTGGCTGAGAAACATTGCGGGCACCACTGGCTCCTGCCAAAGTCAATGAGCCAATGAGGAGAGAGGGGGCGGGGCCGAGCCACAGCTCGTGTCTGAATGGACACAGCCGTGGCTTGGCTCAGGTGCCCCCATAGCAAGCTGCTTGCTGTGGGGGCAATCGGCAGGAGGGATTGGCCAGGAGTGCTGGCAAAGGCCCCGAGAAGAGGAGTATCTGGGCTGCTCTGTGCAAAACCACTGCATAGAGCAGGCAAGTATAACTTTTTTTTTTTTAGAAATAGCAAACAAGACTTTAGCATCACTTTAGGAAGAGAATTGAGTACCTTCATTAAAGGAACTTGTAATTTTCCTGGGAAATGATTGCCTTTAGATTTGCCCAATTAAATATACACAATACACATTTGGCCTACAAAAGACCAACTTCTCTTTTTATGCATTTTTTTTTTTTTTTTTTTTAGCAAAATGGGCCCCCGGCCTGGGTACAACCCAGAAGACAGAGGTCATACTAAGCATACAGGTTTTCAAGGGTGAGGGTTTGAGCACCAAAAGCAGTGCTGTCAACCTAGAAAGATTGACAGCCTAGGTGTGTCCAGCTGCTGAACGACAATCTAAAAGACTTATGAATCAGCAGTTACAATGCTGATAGCCATGTCCCTTCAATGCTTTTTCATCCAACAGCCAGCATAGAGCCCCGCCCACTTTCTAAGTTGAGTGTTCGATCATGCCTATGAACAACCAGCACTCCTTGTTCATTCATATCAGTAAAAGATCAATCAAAGCTGCAACTATGTGCAATGTATCTGCCAATGCTCTGTGTAAAAGCAGTCGCAGATACATTACACAGATCCACAACTCTATGTGATCTTTTAGTATAATGAATGAATAAACTGCACTCATTCATAAAAGTGACAGATCACTCAGCTGTGTGCCTATTAGTAGCTGCTTTTACACATACACAGCCCAGCCAATGGATCACACAGAGCCACAATGCTAAGTGATCTGTCCCTTTAACCGCTTCAGCCCTGGAAGATTTTTACCCCCTACCTGACTAGAGCACTTTTTGCGATTCGGCACTGCGTCGCTTTAACTGACAATTGCGCGGATGTGCGATGTGGCTCTCAAACAAAATTGACAATAAGCGTTTATTGATTGGTATGCGCAAAAGTTATAGCGTTTACAAAATAGGGGATAGTTTTATGGCATTTTTATTAATTTTTTTTTTTACTAGTAATGGCGTTGATCAGTGATTTTTTATTGTGACTGCGACGTTATGGCAGACATGTCGGACATTTTTGGGACCATTGTCATTTATACAGCAATCAGTGCGATTAAAAATGCACTGATTACTGTGTAAATGACACTGGCAGTGAAGGGGTTAACCACTAGGGGGCAGGGAGGGGTTAAGTCAGTACTAGGGGAGTGATTCTAACTGTAGGGGGGGGATGGGCTGTGTGTGTCACTACGCTGATCACTGCTCCCGATGACAGGGAGCTGTGATCAGTGACACTTGTCACTAGGCAGAACGGGAAGATACTGTTTACATCAGCATCTCCCCGTTCGTCCTCTCTGTGAGGCGATCGCGGGTATCCCCGCGGCGATCGAGTCCGCGGGACCCAAGACCCGACTCACAGAGCTCCCGGCGCCGCCGGCGCGCACGCAATGGCACGGCAGGGAATTCAAATGGACGTAACTGTAAGTCCATTTGCCGAGCCGTGCCATTCTGCCGATGTACATCGGTGTGCGCCGGTCGGGAAGTGGTTAATGAATAAGAAATCAGGAATGTCTGCTGGTACCGATTATATATTCATACAAGTGAAGGATTGCACAGCACTGTGGGCCTCTGATCTATTGGCTGGGCTCTGTATGCACAAGCAGCTGAAGATAGACACAGCGGCATTGGCTATGTGATGCGTGAATGGAAGCATTGGTCTCCAAAATGGCCCCTGCTGCCAGAGCTTTCAATCACAAAGCCATCTCCTGTCAGACACCAGTGGGGGTATTGTCCAACTTCGCTGCTTAGCAACTGCAAGTCAAATCTGATTAAGACCATGTGCTATATGCACTTTGTCTCCTGGGTGGAATAAACATTGGAAAAGTTGTAATAACATTTTATTTACAGTAAGCTCTGCTTTAAAAGTGCACACAGAAAAAAAATAACCTTAAAGGATAAGTTCACCTTTGGAAACAGGTTACACATTACCAAAGAAGCACCTGCCTGCACCCCTCCTCCAGATCCCCTGCTGTGACAAGGGGATCCTCTCCCCGCACCCGCTGCCACAATTTAGGCTGTCCATACATTGTACCATTTTCCTTTAGATTTACCAAAACCATATAATAGGTCAAACCTAATCACTGTCAATTTGTACGCAATCAGGCAGGCCCTTGCAATATATAGTTACAAGGTAAATCTATAGAAAATTGGATAAAAAAAAATAAAAATAAAATTGTCTAATATGTGCATTTATTTTTTTAAAGGTGAACTTAGCCTTTAAAGAAGAACTCCAGGTATGGTATACTTTTACATAGTTACACTGGTCTAGCTTGAATCAATGTAACCATGTATATACCATATCTGGCTGATGCTCCTGGAAGCTGGAAACTGCGGAAGTAGCCACTTCATTACTCCACTTGCTTCTGGGTCCTGTGCTGAGCGGCTGGCCTGATGCACTGTAAACACAGGAGGTCGGCTGCTAAGCACAGGCACCATTCAGAGAATGCTTTGCATTTTCTGAATGAATGCAGAGAGATCTCCGATTGGATGCGGTTGAGAGGCAACCCGGTAAGGGCATGCTCTCCACTTCATCCAATCAGAACACGCTTTGCATTCATTCAGAGGACGCAAAGAATTCTCTGAATAGCACCTGTGTTGAATTGTGTTCAGGATGCAGCAGGGCAGCCACTTGGTGCGAGACCAAGAAGCAAGTGGAGATCAGTGGAGTAGCAGTGCCTACGTCAGTGATTTCCAGCAGCTTTGGCCAGGTATGGTATTATACATACCGTATATACTCGAGTATAAGTCGAGGCCCTAATTTACCACAAAAAAATGGGAAAAACTTATTGACCCGAGTATAAGACGGGGGTGAGAAATGCACAGCTACTGTAAGTGGAAAAGAGGGTCAACAATGCCAATTTGCAGCATCACTGTGCCCATTTGCAGCCATAGGTCCCCTGAACTTCAAACTCAGTAATTAAGGGTCCCTAGATGCCCCCTAGCTGCAGCCAAAATTTGGGGTCTCTGAACCTAAAGGGTCCCGAAATGACATTGCTGCAGATGGACACAGTTGACCGAATTTGGGGCCCCGTATCTCGGGGCCACTTAGTGCTAGGAACCCCAAATTTGGTGTGCAAACCCAATGGAACTAGTACCATAAAATTTCCAAAGCTGGGGTTTCTAGCACCAAGTGGCCCCAAGATACAGGGCCCCAAAAATCAGTTCAGAAAATGTCAAGCAGTTTTCTGCAGCCGAAAATGACATTTTCCGAGCTGGGATTTGGGGCCCCGTATCTCAGGGCCACTTGGTGCTAGGAACTTCAGCTTTGGATATGTTGCTGTACCAGTTCCACTGGGTTTGCACACCAAATTTGGAGTTCCTAGCACCAAGTGACCCTGAGATATGGGGCCCCAACATCGGTTCAGAAAATGTCAAGCACTTTTCTGCAGCAGAGAATGACATTTTCCGAACCAATTTTGGGGCCCCATATCTCGGGGTCACTTAGAGCTAGGAACTTCAGCTTTGGATATGTTGTTGTACTAGTTCCACTGGGTTTGCACACCAAATTTGGGGTTCCTAGCACTAAGTGGCCCTGAGATACGGGTCCCCAAAGTCGGTTCGGAAAATGAAATTTTTTGCTGCAGAAAAGTGCTTGACTCGAGTACAAGTCGAGGGGGGCACTTTCAGCACAAAAAAATGTGCTGAAAAATTCGACTTATACTCGAGTATATATGGTAGTTACAAACTATCCAAGCTGGGCTAGAGTAACTATTTACAAATACACCATACCTGGAATTATTCTTTAAAGTGTTACTAAACCCAAGACCCTGCATTTGCTATATCTGGTCTCCCGCAGTACACAGAACATGGAAATGCAATTATTTTAGTAAATCTAAACTGCTAAATACCTTTTTTCATCAGCAGTATATAGCAGTCTTATGACTTCTATCAGCGTCTGGTTAAATCGGTAGTAAACCACTGTTTGTTTTTTTAAACTTGCAAGGCAATGACCTAATGTGTTAGTATGCATTGCATATTAGCACATTATGTGAAACTTACCTTAAAACGAAGTCCTTCAGTGCAGCTCTATCACCGCTTCCATCTTCACTCAGTCTTCCTTCCAGGTTCAGATTCCAGGTTGTGTAAGTAGCTGGAGTCACGATGTCACTCCTGCACGCCGTTTACGGCACAGGACTCTGAAGAACGCCACAGGGGTATGCCGTTTCTTCAAAGCGCATGCGCTGGTGGTGCCACCAGCTGCATCTACAGTAACTATATGGATATCTACAGTACCTATAGGTAAGCCTGATTATAGGCTTACCTAGAGGTAAAAATCATGCACGGGAGTTTACTCCCACTTTAAAGTTTGTAGGAGTTTTCATTCTACTCTGACTAACCTATGAGGCTGCATGACCCCTGACCTTCTGTCTGGCCAGTACTGATTGGCCCTGTGCACACAGTCTCCCAAGAAAAAAAAAAAAACTCTAGCAATACACACCAAACTGAGCATGTGCAGCAAGCCCCCAAGGCTCCGTTCTACCAGGTCAGGTCACAGGGGTGTCAATCTGGTGGCCCTGCAACTGTTGCGGAAACTACAAGTCCCATCATGCCTTTGCCTGTGGGAGTCAAACCCCTTTCACACTGGCATGGTTTTCAGGTGCTTTAGCGCTGGAAATAGCCTCTGCTAAGCACCTGAAAACCACCACCCATTCATTCAAGTGTGACTTTTCACACGCGGACATTCCGAAAAGTCCTGCAAGCAGCATCTTTGTGGCGGTTTGGGAGCGCTGTATTTAGCGCTCCCAAAATGCCCTGCCCATTGGCACGAATAGGCAGCGCTTCGGAAGGGGTGCTGCAACACGGGAGTTTTTAACCCCTTTTTTGGGGGTTAAAAGCGCCGCTTAAACACTGCTGCTAAAACGAGAAGCGCTTTTGCGCTAACGCAGCCCCAGGGTCTAAATGTCAGCCTTGCAATGCCTCATGGAACTTGGAGGTCTGAAACTACTGGAGGGCTGCCAGTTTGACACCTGTTCTATCAGGAGATGGATTGGGGACAGTGGAAGAAGGGGAGGATAGTGAAGACAGGATCAAACAGCCTTTCTACACAATGCAGAGGATTAACCGCTTAGATTCCACAGTGAGTATAACAAGCATGCTTTACTGCATATACACACTGATTTTTACTGTTGAGGGTTTAGTAACACTTTAAGGCTGCCATATATGGCTCAAACGTGGGCCGATTCCTGTTGGTATTCGAGCTGGGGCTGGGCACCACATGGCTTTTACTAAAGTTGATTTCTCCATTGACTTTGCTGTAGCTGCTGGCCAAACCGTGATGGCATCCAATCATTGTTGGGGGTATTCTGACGGCTGTGGCTGTTAGAACGCAACAGATCGATTCGGTCACCCACATGGTTTGGCGTGGATGGGAGAATCTGTTAGATTTAAAGATAAATGGGCAGTATGGGCCCTCACTTTGTGGGTGCTCTGCGGAGGTGGGGGTACCATCACTCTGGATCGGGGGGGGGGGGGCAAGAATGAAGTGCAGCCCTTTGCAGGTGATTTAGGCTGTTTGTGTGTCTTTTTGGGGGTGATCTCTCCCAGCATCCTGTGAAGGGGGGGATTGTTGTTCTACAAGCAGACCTAGGACGTGTAGTAATGAGAGCACACGGTTGTAAATGCTTGTATTGGAGGAGCGGAGGGCCGTCGTATCAGTCAGGCTCCATGCACACTGAGTAGAATGAGCAGTATTAGGAGGGACAGACAAGGCCTCACATCCCATACTAGTCCTGGCCCCGAGTGCTCCTACGTGCCGTAACTACACGTGTGTGTTTGTTTGATATGATAGCCCTCTATGGAGCCACACGGCGCCCCGTCTCCCGCTCACAGGGCCTCACTCTTCCTTCTCCTCCCAGGCCTTACTGCATGGCCCAATATGGGTGTGCTGCCACCTCCCGTGTCCTCCAATATGTCCCCCACTCCCCAGAGCCTTTCTCACCCTCTGCTTCCTCCGAAGCTACTATAAGCCCGATCGTCGAAGGTATCGTAATCCGCCATTGCTGCTGTCTCCTCTTCGCAGCCAAAGCGGCCAGGCTGCTAGGACCCCGCAATATAGCACACTCAGGGCTGTCCGTGCAAGTGCCTGCAGTCGTCTGATAATGTGCTGCTGTGTCGTAAAGCAGTGCCTCATACACGCCTCGCCTCACCTCACCAATGGTGTGAGCTCAGTCCTTTCTTGTCTCTCACTGCTATGGCACCCAGGAATGTTTACCTTTTTAGTCATGGTGTCTCTGGAACTCAATCATTTCCCAGGGATTGGGATTAATAAAGTTATCTGAAACTGAATCTCATGCTCTCCTAGCAAGAATTCCACTAACGTACAAAAGTATATTTAATAAAGTATAAGCCATGGAAATGGTTCTCAAGTTTGTAAAGTCAAAAGGTTTAGAGACGTCTGTCCGCTTTTAAATGAAGACTCCTTTCACACTGAGGCGTTTTTTAGGTGCTTTTGGGCTAAAAATAGCGCCTGAAAAAACGGCTCCCCTGCAGTCTCAGTGTGAAAGCCCAGAGGGCCGGAGGGCTTTTCACACTGAGGTGATGCGCTGGCAGGACGTTAAAAAAACTTCTGCAAGCAGCATCTTAATAGTAAAGATGAGCTCCGGCATGTTCACATGCTGCACGTGCCAAGCCCGTCTGGAACTCGGCACTGCACAGCGCTAATCACAAGCAGTGAGACATTGTCCCGATGTGCGGCTGCAGAGATCGGGAAATGTCTCACTGCCTGTGATTAGCGCAGCGCATTGCCGACTTCCTGGCGGGCTCGGCACGTGCAGCATGTGAACATGCCAGAGCTCATCCTTACTTAGGAGCGGTGTATACACTGCTCCTTCACCGCTCCTGCCCATTGAAATGGATGAACACCGCTGCTGAACCGCCGACAAAGCAGTGCTTTGCAGGTCGTTTTGACCCTTTTTCAGCCGCTACTGGGGGTTAAAAGCGCCCCGCTAGCAGCTGGAAACCCCTGCAAAAACTACGGTAAAGCGCCGCTAAAAATAGCGGTGCTTTACCACCAACGCCCCAGTTTGAAAGGGGCCTAACTTCAGCTAGGATTTCTATTGCACAATCCTTGAGGGGATTGTAGCCTTATTAGTGCACTTGCGACAGAAACAATTGAGTACTGTCCGTGATGCTTTTTTTATTTGCACTACATACAATTTTTCAGGACAAGCTTTCGGGGTATGCCCCCCTTCTTCAAGGTCCCAGCAGTACTCACGTTCCTGGAAGTTCACGTTTCCCTTTGACTTTTTAACCACTTCAACCCCTTTCACACATATGGACCGTTCATCCATTTTTCACCTGTCAGTTGACGAATGAAAAACAGACATCACTGCATAGCTATGGAAAAACGGATGATCAATAATTTGCATCTGTTTTCATCCGTCAATATTTTTTTTTTGTGAACGGATGAAAGCCCTATTATTCATCCGTCAAAACAACAGAACGGACGGAAAAGGTATGGGTCCACCAGGGTTCTGTGCTGGAACCAATCCTATCACTCTCTGTATTTGGGGATGACACTAAGCTAAGCAGGGCAATAATTTCTCTGCAGGATGTGGAAACCTTGCAAGAAAATCTGAACAAATTGATGGGGTGGGCAACTACATGGCAAATGAGGTTTAATGTAGAAAAATGTAAAATAATGCATTTGGGTGGCAAAAATATGAATGCAATCTACTCACTAGGGGGAGAACCTCTGGGGGAATCTAGGATGGAGAAGGACCTGGGGGTCCTAGTAGATGATAGGCTCAGCAATGGCATGCAATACCAAGCTGCTGCAAGCAAAGCAAACAGAATATTGGCATGCTTTAAAAAGGGAATTAGTCCAGAGATAAAACGATAATTCTCCCACTCTACAAGACTCTGGTCTGGCCACACCTGCAGTATGCTGTCCAGTTCTGGGCACCAGTCCTCAGGAAGGATGTGCTGGAACTGGAGAGAGTCCAGAGAAGGGCAACAAAGCTAATAAAGGGCCTGGAAGATCTTAGTTATGAGGAAAGGTTTACAAGCACTGAACTTATTCTCTCTGGAGAAGAGATGCTTGAGAGGGGATATGATTTCAATGTACAAATACCGTACTGGTGACCCCACAATAGGGATAAAACGTTTCCGCGAAAGGAAATTTAAATAGACTCGTGGTCATTCACTAAAATGAGAAGAGAATCGGTTTAACCTTAAACTGCGTAGAGGGTTCTTTACTGTAAGAGCGGTAAGGATGTGGAATTCCCTTCCACAGGCAGTGGTCTCAGCGGGGAGCATCGATAATTTCAAAAAACTTATAAATAAGCACCTGAATGACCACAACATACAGGGATATACAATGTAATACTGACATAAAAGCACACACACAGGTGGGACTTGATGGACTTGTGTCTTTTTTCAACCTCACCTACTATGTAACATCCGCTTACATCCGATCCACTGACATCTGTTTATTAAACCCCCTTTTTTTTCCCCCTCTTTAAACACACTGTATATTAGCTGGCTGCTAAGGAGGGGGCCAGGAAGCTGGCCACTGCATCCATAACAACCGATGAGTCATCAGCTGTCAGCGGGGTTCCCTACTGACTCCTGAATGTGAAAAAAAATAGCCGGCAAAAAAAAAACGGCGTGGGGCCCCTCCAGGTCCATACCAGACCCCCCCAAAATTCTTACTAGACCCTTATCAGGGCATGCAGCCCAGCAGGTCAAGAAAGGGAGGGGACAAGCGAGGAACCCCGCTGACAGCTGATGACTCATCGGTTGTTAAGGACGCAGCCGGCTTCCCGCCCCCTCCTTAGCAACTAGCTAAATATAGTGTTTGAAGTTCGGTCACTTTTCTGTTTGTAAAAAACGGATGAAAACTGATGAAAAACTGATGAGCATGGATGAAAAACTGATGAATATTTTATCTGTTTTGACATGACTAAACTGATGAAATGAACAGTCCGTATATGTGAAAGGCGTCTTAACCTGTTGCCAACCGCCCCACATACATTTACTGCGGGGCAGTGGCTCCACTGCGCAGAATCATGTACCTATATGTGATTCTGCACCTCTGGGTCTGGGGCTACCTGCTCCTGCTTTGATTGGACACCCGGTGTTCTGTCAGATTAGGTAACGGAAGTGACGTTCCATCAACTGCACATGCATTCCACCGCTATACCAGGTTTGCTAATCTGACAAAACACCTGCAGTCAGAAGGCAGCAGCGGACATCTTACTACACCCAGCTACATCTTGAAATTCAGAGTAATTTTAGTAATAAAGTGAGCGTATATAAATAGATATACTATGTTGACATCTGTGATGCTGTTTGGATGTTTAATTTCAAAAGCCTAAAGATTTAGTGCTGAGCAGTGTGGGGTGTACCAACATGGCCTCCGCCACCTTCCTACTGCTGGCGTCCAGTTTCTTTCAAAATGTAACATCCAAACAGCATCACAAATGTCAATATACTATATTTATTTACAGTATCTCACAAAAGGGAGTACACAGCTCACATTTTTGTAAATATTTTATTATATCTTTTCAAGAAATTACACTTTGCTACAATGTAAAGTAGTGAGTGTACAACTTGTATAACAGTGTAAATTTGCTGTCCCCTCAAAATAACTCAACACACAGCCATTGATGTCTAAACCGCTGGCAACAAAAGTGAGTACACCCCTAAATAAAAATGTCCAAATTGGGCCCAAAGTGTCAATATTTTGTGTGGTCACCATTATTTTCCAGCACTGCCTTAACCGTTTTGGACGTGGCGTTCACTAGAGCTTCATAGGTTGCCACTGGAGTCCTCTTCCACTCCTCCATGACGACATCAAGGAGCTGGTGGATGTTAGAGACCTTGCGCTCATCCACCTTCCATTTGAGGATGCCCCACAGATGCTCAATAGGGTTTAGTTCTGGAGACATGCTTGGCCAGTCCATTACCTTTACCATCAGCTTCTTTAGCAAGGCAGTGGTCGTCTTGGAGGAGTGTTTGGGGTCGTTACCATGTTGGAATACTGACCACGGCCCAGTCTCTGAAGGGAGGGGATCATGCTCTGCTTCAGTATGTCACAGTACATGCTGGCTTTCATGGTTCCCTCAATGAACTGTGACTCCCCAGTGCCGGCAGTACTCATGCAGCCCCAGACCATGACACTCCCACCACCATGCTTGAATGTAGGCAAGATACACTTGTGTTTGTACTCCTCACCTGGTTGTTGCCACACATGCTTGACACCATCCGAACCAAATAAGTTTATCTTGGTCTCATCAGACCACAGGACATGGTTCTAGTAATCCATGTCCTTAGTCTGCTTGTCTTCAGCAAACTATCTGTATTTCTTGTGCATCATCTTTAGAAGAGACTTCCTTCTGGGACGACAGCCATGCAGACCAACTTGATGCAGCGTGCAGCGTATGGTCTGAGCACTGGCAGGCCGACCCACACCCCTTCAACCTCTGCAGAAATGCTGGCAGCACTCATATGTCTATTTCCCAAAGACAACCTCTGGATATGACACTGAGCACGTGCACTCAACTTCTTTGGTTGACCATGGCCTATTCTGAGTGGAACCTGTCCTGTTAAACCGCTGTATGGTCCTGGCCACCGTGCTGCAGCTCAGTATCAGGGTCTTGGAAATCTTCTTATAGCCTAGGCCATCTTTATGTACAGCAACAATTCTTTTTTTCAGATCCTCAGAGAGTTCTTTGCCACGAGGTGCCATGTTGAACTTCCAGTGACCAGTATGAGAGAGTGAGACCAATAACACCAAATTGAACACATCTGCTCCCCATTCACACCTGAGACCTTGTAACACTAACGAGCCGCATGACACCAGTGAGGGAAAATGGCTAATTGAGCCCAGTTTGGACATTTTCACTTAGGGATGTACTCACTTTTGTTGCCAGCAGTTTAGATATTAATAGCTGTGTGTTGAGTTATTTTGAGGGGACAGCAAATGTACACTGTTATACAAGCTGTACACTCACTACTTTACATTGTAGAAAAGTGTAATTTCTTCAGTGTTGTCACATGAAAAGATATAAAAAAATATTTACAAAAATGTGAGGGTGTACTCACTTTTGTGAGATACTGTATATACATGGGCGTCCGCAGAACTTTTTTCAGGGGGGGCATCATTTTAAGGTCACCCATGCAATTTAAAAAGATGTACATTCTCTATGCTATATTTATATGGGCATGGTATGCCTGGCCAGAGTAATTTCCAATACAAAGTGACGCTGAATTATCTCTGATATAACACATATATCTTTCCAGTGGAAAGATATATGTGTTAAATCAGAGAAATTTCAGGCGTACCCCCAGTCCATGCCCATATACATATAGCCTAGAGAATGTACATCTTTTTATATTGCAATATATTGCAATACATCTGTTGTGGCCATATTTTAAACTTGATGAAAACAGCCTATACAAAGTGAAGAAGATGAATTATTTCTTAACTTACACAGATATATCTTTCTAGTAATAGCTGTCCAACTTTCCAGCAATATATAAATCAAAATGCTCCTCCTAACTGCTGTTACCTGTGGTTCTTCTTCTGTTGCTTGCAACCGTATCTGCCACTCACTTCAGGTTAGGATTTCCTGTGATGTGATGATAAGTAGGCACTGGCAGCGTATCACTTAGCGGCTCGCCACTGACTGCACTGAGTGGGCGGCGCCAGCCGGATCTACACAACACGTACACAGGCAGGCAGCCAATCACTGAAGAGGAGCAGCGGAAAGGCCGAGAGAGGGACATCAGATGTGTCAGAACAGAGAGCAGCCGGCTGACTCAGAAAAATTTAGCGGTGGCCACTACAGCTGGCAACTGCAACACCTTCTTGATGATTCCATGGAAGGGGGTAATTGCTTCCCCCCCCCCCCGCCCCTACCTGCGGATGCCCATGTGTATATAGACTTACTTTATTGCTAAAATTACTCTGAAATTGACTGCAGGTGTCCTGTCAGATGAGTAAATCTGGGAGCGGTGGATGCATGAGCTGACAGAAAGTCACTTCCGTTATCCAGTCCGACGTGTTCGCTATTCTGACAGAACAACGGCAATCGTTCGGGAGAGAAGCAGAACAGCAGTCTGCCTATGTAAACAAGTTCTGTCTGTAGGGAAGTTAGTTATGTTATGTTTCTGCTAAGCAGGATCTCTGCCCTTCCCATAGTACAAGCACCTCCCCCACAGATAGTAAACACTCCCTAGGCACACATTTAACCCTTTGATCGCCCCCTCTATGCCACCTCATTAGTACAGTGACAGTACATATTTTTTAGCACTGATCACTGTATTAGTGTCACTGGTCCCCAAAAAATGTCACTTAGTGTCCGATTTGACCACCACAATATCGATGTCCCGCTATAAGTCACTGATCGCCACCATTACTAGACGCTATAACTTTTGCACAAAACAATCAATATACACCTATTGGGATTTTTTTTACCAAAAATATGTAGCAGAATACATATTGGCCTAAATTGATGAAGAAATTAATTTTTTTTTTTTTTATTGGATATGTTTATATGTTTTAGAAAGTAAAGAAAGTGAAAAATATTGTTTTTTTTTAAAATTGTCTGTCTTTTTTTGTTTATAGCGCAAAAAATAAAAAACGCAGAGGTGATCAAATACCACCAAAAGAAAGCTCTGTTTGTGGGAAAAAAGGACATAAATTTATTTGGGTACAGTGTCACACGACCACACAATTGTCAGTTAAAATAATGAAGTGCCATATAGCAAAAAATGGCCTGGTCATGAAGGGGGTAAACCTTACGGAGTTGAAGTGGTTAAGGACCGCCCTATAGCAGTTTTAGGCCTCATGCACACAGGGCGTTTATAAAAAAGAGCTGCAAAGCCAGTACCGATGCCAGGAAAAAGTGGCCTTAAAAACTGACTTTTAGAAGCATTTTGCATTGGCGTTAATGCACGTTTAGCCGCGTCAAGCGTTTTTATAGCTGTAACGCTGCTGCTCCAGAACGCACTGGCACTGAGTTTTTTTTGCAGTTTGAAAACGCCTATGCTACTTACAGCTCCTAAAAGCCTGTGTATGCATTGACACGTAGAATAACATGGAGAGGCGTTTTTAAGCTTTAAAAAAAAAAAACGCATGACGCCCCTAGGAGCAGCTTTAAAAGCGTCCTGTGTGCATGAGGCCTTACTGCTAGAGGGCGGCACCTGTGTCCTGGATCACGTTCTTCCGGGTAAGGGGCGAGCATGCGTGCCGCCACCAGCTAGCTTCCACTGTGATCTTCCGATGCCGGCAGACATAAAGCCGATCCTCCAGCAGAGAGGCAGAGAGGTGGTCTGCCTATGTAAACAAGGCAGATCATCACTCTGACAGGAGGGAAGGCATGGATCCTGTGTTCCTGCAAAGCATGGACATGGATCCATGCCTTCTCATAGTAAAAGCATCTCCCACACTGTAGAAAAACACAGGCTAGACACACAGTTAACCCTTTAATCGCCCCTGATGTTAACTCTTTCCCAGCCAGTGCCATTAGTATAGTGACACTGTATTTTATTAGCACTGATCACTGTATTAGTGTCACTGGTCCCCAAAAAGTGTCAAAAGTGTCAGTTAGTGTCTGAATGTCCGCTGCACTATCGCAGTCCCGCTATAAGTCTCTGATCACCGGCATTAGTAGTAAGAAAAAAAACCAATAACCCATAGTTTGTAGACACTATAACTTTTGCGCAAACCAATCAATATACGCTTATTGGGATTTTTTACCAAAATATGTAGCAGAATACATATTGGCCTAAATTGATGAAGAAATTCGATTTTTTTTTTATTCAGGGGCAAATACAGAGCAGCACTTCACAGTGAAAAATCTTCTGTATTAGTGTATATTTGTTTAATATGTGGACATTCGTTTTTTCACTGTGAAGCGCTGCACTGTATTTGCCTTTGTATAATTATTTGGAGGTTGTATATTCACCTTTTATTGTGCCAGCTGCTACATAATTTATTCAGTGCTCACTTATTCAAAAATATAGTTTTTTTTTCTCAAAATTGTCAGTCATTCTTTGTTTATAGCGCAGAAAATAAAAAAAACGCAGAGGTAATCAAATACCACCAAAAGAAAGCTCTATTTGTGGAAAAAAAAGGCATACATTTTATTTGGATATAGCGTCGCATGACCACGCAATTGCCAGTTAAAATAACGCAGTGCCGTATCTCAAAAAATGGCCTGGTCATAAATGTCAAGTGGTTAAATGCTCCATTGACGTGGATCATGATCAATGAAGGAATGGTGGCTGTTCTCCAGGATAAGCTGGTCTACCTCGAGAAAACATTGTATCCATGGATAAAATACCTTTCGGGATCCTCCTGATCTGGACGAAGGGATCTTTTTGTACCACACACAGCGAGTGCACATCTTGTACTTAGTTCTTTTCCCCTTTTCTTCTGCTCTGTTCTTTCTTCCTCTCCACTAGATTCTTCTTCTTTCTCTATTGTTTTTACTTTTTACCCTTTCTTTTTAGATGCTGGTATATAAGCTATGGTTGGTCTGGTGCGACTTCTTCACCAGATAAATCAGTGAAGGGTTTGAAGAAGCCCACAGAGTCAAATAAGGTTGCTGGTAATTAATTAACAGTATAGGCCACAAAGCTCAGGCGCAGCATAAGCGTAGGGCCTACACGATGGGGTTTGTCCAGTGAGGAGGGGAGGGGAATTAGAGGTATTATCTCATTGGAGGAGGTTAGGGTGGGGTCCTAAGGGTCCCTTTGTGGAAGGCGACCCTCCAAGCGACCCTCCAAGCTTCAGATGGCCCAGGGGACAGCGCCGGACAGGATTTTCACTGCCTGGGGAGTCTGGAGTTGCTGCACTAGTAATGGAGGATCTTGAGAGCATGCTGGCCAACATTTGCTCGGCTCTGGTTGCAAACGGGCCGCAGTGGCTACGTGACTGGCTTTCTGGCTGTAGCTAGCCGACGCATCCGGTAGTCAGCACTCTCTGACCCGGTTGTTGATACCGCGGACTGGAAGTATCGCACTTGGTGACGGCGGTTCGCCACTTTGCAGTGTGTCACTATATGCACTTTATGTACAGTGCGTTTTTATTCCAATAAACTTCTATTTTTTATACTACACTATTGGAGGCCCCCCTATTTTCCCTTCTTTCTTTTTGGCACTATGTCGGGGATCTTGAGGCAAGCCTGATGGGGATTAACCACGGACACCCATCCACCTGATGTCAGCCATTACCATCCAGCAGTATCCAGTACAGCCATCTCCACTACCATCCAGCACTTTCTACAATTAAGGCTTTTATTAAAGCCCTTTAAGGTAAGGGCACTGAGAGCACGTGGGCACAAAGATCACGCACGTTTACCTGTTCCACTGCAAGCATGGAAGAACACCTATGAACATTATCACCACTACTGATGATTTATTTCCGCCAATGAACTTGTGTTCTTCACTATCAGCACTATTATGCTTTGATTTGCACATGTCACTTTTTTGTTATTTCACCATTGGATATACTCTTCCTTTTATACATTTATTGGATGTGTATATATGAAAATTATTTTCACATAGTGATTTAGTGCACTATTTGACACATGTCACATATGTGAACTAGTTTTATTTTTATTTTCATTTCTATTTCTGTGTTCTGCGCGAAATCATTCGTTCATTCGTTCATTTACTTATTTATCTGTGGTGGTTATGTGTACACTATAGATTTTGCAGCATTACACCTGGGATTTTTTATTACACGGTATTTTATGTGTCGCATTATAGTAGCGCAGAGGTCCCCTCATGGTTGTTGGCTTTCTGGCTTGCTGCCAGGGTCAGGGCAGGTGACTGCTGCACCTGCTCGGGAACTTCCACGCGCTAGGAGGTCACGGCCTCCTGTTCGTTTGAGCCCTGAATTGACCCAGAGGGGATGTTACTGCGCTGGGAGTCCAATCTTGGACCCTTCAGCCTCCACTGCCAAGAGAACGCCTGCTCTGTCAGTGGGAGGAATCCGCATCACAGGCAAGCCCCGGGGGGGGGAGCGTAGGTCATCTACCCACTCCCGAGCCCCCTCTGCTGATCATCGGGACCATGCGGCCATCGCGGCGAGTGCACTGCCCACCGCTGGAGCGGTCCGGCGAGGGAGAGCGAGATCTACCAGTGCTGGCCAGATGCCTGGGACGGCCGGGACTGCCAGCGGGAGAAGCCGTGGTACTGCTGGAGGGGACGTCGGCGTGTCTACACCTGCTCGGGACCGGTGCACCGCTTCTGCTAGACCTTCCATGCAGAGAGCGCAGTGGGGGAGGAGTAGTGATCAGGGGGACGGAGCGGCGGCTGCCGGCGACGTCATCACCGAGCACCGGGTACCGGAACAGCCATCCTGTGGCCGCGGGCTGCCTGTGGAGGAGGACAGATCGGAAGGAGGACCACCCACACTGTCACCATACACATGAGAGTAAAAAAGAAGAGGAGGAGAGACGGCGTTATAGACTTATTCCCAGGACGTTTGGTAATTGTCTCCAGGCATTTAATATTCTGGCCATTTTTATAGGAAAAAAGTCCCCCAAGCAGTGCTCGGCACTTTTTTGCTATTTGGATTCTATAAGCGAGGCCCAGCGGGTATACGGAGGTGTGGCCTGGTTAAGATATGATGAACAGTTCAGGCAGCGGAAGGCACTCAGGCCCGCTTTGAGGTGGGACCACAGAGATATCAGTCTGTGGATTAATCAAACGTGGGCCCCTAATGCTCCCTTTCAAGGGGGACCGGTGATGGTTCAGCAGCCTCGTCACCATCAGCCAGAAAGCGCAAAGGTGTCTGTTGGCAATTCAACGGGGGGACCTGCAGATTCGGGGGATCCTGTAGTTTTTCACCATGAATGCTCCAGCTGCGGAGGTTCCCATCCACTCACGAAGTGCTTCAAACATGGCAAAGGTAAGTCCGGTGAGGCTGGCAAGAGGGAGGACTCCGGTGAAGGTGGAAAAGTTGGCTCCCTTCCTAAGTAGGTATCCCGACCGGGCGGCGGCGCGTCTTCTTTTCTTGTTTTTTTTTTTTAGGGTTTCTTGATACCTTGAGCATTGTCCAGCATTCCTCCAGTCCCCACTAACTTGCAATCAGGAAGGCTTCACCCTTCGGTGGTGTCGGCGAAACTGTCAAAGGTAGTGGCCTTGGGGAGGATGGCAGGTCCTTTCACTGCACCTGGCTGATCTGGTCGTCTCTCGCTGGGAGTGGTTCCTAAGAAGGAACCCAATTCCTTTCGGCTGATACACCATCTTTCTCATCCTAAAGGCGATTCGGTAACTGATGCCATTGACTGTGAATTTTGTGCCGTCTCTTATGCATCATTTCACAAGGCGGTTGCATGGGTTCGGAAGTTTGGAGAAGGAGCTCTGTTGGCTAAAACTGACACCTAGTCCGCTTTTCGTCTTCTTCCAGTTCATCCTCACAGTTTCCGCCTGTTGGGCTGCGTCTGGGAAGGTCAATATTTTGTGGATGTCTGCTTGCCTATGGGTGTTCTGTTTCCTGTTCCTTGTTTCAAGGCTTTTAGCTCATTGTTGGAATGGGTGGTGAGGGACATGTCGGGCTTGCGGTCCATAATCCACTACCTGGATGACTTTTTTGTGATCGGCCCTTCGGGTAGCAGGGTGTGTCATACTCTGTTGGCCACCCTGCAACATGTATTTGAGTTTGAAAGAATATATAAATAAATATATATGTGATCCTGCGCAAAATTCCAATAAAAAAGAGACAATAGAAATAATGTATAGTGTCAAACAAAGATGAATATATACATAGAAAAAAAAAAAAAAAAAACCCATAATATTCAAAATACAAAATATCCCAGTGGTGACTATATTAGTGAAAAAAGTCCAATAATATATATAATCACAGTGTTGATCGATTGATTGATTGTTGATCTTGTGACTTTGTGATATCCACATCATTGCTAAGTGCTCACAGAACTCTCACTTTGAGGGCATAGGTAATATGCCTTGATGTATCCTCTGGGACGCGGCCTCCATCCGAATATTAGGATCAATGGTGGTGTTTGCTCGTTACACAAAATCACATCCCCTCCCAATCGTTGGTAGGATCCATATATAAAATAATTGAGCCTCCAATAGTGTGATATCAAAGACAAAAGATTTAATAAAATACCCGCTTACACTGTAGCAGCAGCAAGCGCGCCAAACATAAACAAGGAAACTGCGTTCCACGCCACCTGATACGTCATTTCCGATCCGCGATAGATACTTCCGGTTACATCCTACGCGTTACGTCATATCACATGACTTCCTCAGGGAACTGGATTGGCTAGAATATCAGTCTATTTATATCACGTGGACGGGAAATGGAAGAATCGCCATTTTATTGTAGACCAAACATTATCAAGACGGCGGCCATTTTCCATAGGATAATAACATTGATACTAGTTTAAATAAAGTTTATTGAATGACTTAAAATAATGACTTTGGACTCTCATCCTAGTTTAAATAAAGTTCATTGTATAACTTAAAAAAAGAATGGATATCAACGCAGGGGAACATCCAATCCGCCCGATGACAAAAGGCCCCGCATGTTCAGTTACCAAAAGGGACCAAACTAAATATATAATAAAGCGACGATTCGATGCATTAAATCTACGAATGAATGGTTAATCTAAAAATTGTTGACAACCGTATGAGACCTACTCTTAGATGAATATTATAATATAAAAAAATTATATATAAAAAATAAACTAAAATGCATGTATATATACTATTAATTCAAAACGAAGGTACAATCCTAAAAAAAATCCTGTAAATACTCATGGGTATTAATACCCAGAGTTATGATTACAGTAAACCTGATTGGCAACGGGAATAATTTACTAAGTATCATCAAAATAAAAAATATGCACACCGGAAATGAAATATGAGGTTTACATCAAGGGAAAACATATAATATCAATAATCACTAATAAAGCAATTTAAGTCAAAATCTATATTTAACCCCTCAGGTGCAAGTGTTCTCATTTTATGTATCCACATTTTGTGATCACCCCTCCAAGATTTGTTGTATCTCTCAATACCCCAAAACAATAATCCAGTTGGATCATTGTTATGCACTAGAGCAAAATGTCTAGATACAGTATGCTTTGGGCAACCTTTCATAATGTTTTGAACATGCTCTTTAATGCTTACTTTTAGTGCTCTTTTGGTTCTCCCTACATATTGCAATTTGCAAGAGCATTGCAAGGACCTAAACAACTCCTTCTGTATGACAATTGATAAAATCTTTAATCGGGTATATGTTTTCTGTACTTGTTGCTTGAAATTCATTCTTTTTGCCTTGAAATTTTTTTGCATGCTGGCAGGCAAAGCAATATTTACAAGGATAGAAACCTTTTCCATTAAAGAAAGAGAATTTGTTTTTGGGAGGTGGTTCTACTACATTTTTAACAAATAAGTCTCTCAATGTTGGAGCTCTTCTATAGACAATAACTGGTTTATCAGATCGTCTTCGAACCTCCGACTTTCGTTCTTGATTCCGGTTAAGTGCGGTCATCTCCGGCCTCCTTGGGCAGCTCTACCAGAAAATGCCAATGTTATTTAATAATTTTTTCTACATCTTTGTATTGAACATTGTAATCCAGGACTGGGCTTGGTGTTTCTGAATTAGATTGTGCTTGCTTCTGTCCATAAATCATTTGTTTCCTGTCCATTGTTTGTACGGATTGAATTTGTTTCTTGACCGACTCTTTAGAGTAGCCCTTTGTAACAAACCTTCTTCCGATAAGGTCAGCTTGGGTCATGTAATCTAAATCTTTTGTACAATTACGTCTGACTCTTACTAGTTGTCCTTTTGGGATGTTAAATAACCAAGGCTTAAAATGACAGCTTGTAATAGGTAAATAGTTATTTCTTGCTACATCTTTGAAGTGTTTTTATGTTGTTAGTATATCTCCTTCTATACTTATTTCCAGATCTAAAAATTCAATCTTCTTCGCATCAATTTTCCAGGTCAAACGTATGTCTCTGTCATTTTGGTTTAAATTACATAAAAATTGTTCCAGTGACTCTTTGCCATTCCATACTATCAATACATCGTCAATAAACCTTTTATATAGTCCTAATTCACATGGTGGATTTTTATGTACCGCCTCCTCCTCCCATTGGGCCATAAAGGCATTAGCCACACTGGGGGCAAATTTTGCATCCTCGGCAATGCCAGTGATCTGTTTGTAGTAGGCTTGATCATGCCAAAAAAAATTGTTTTTCAGAGAAAACTCTATGCATTTAATCAGGAACTTTCTCTGTATGCATTTTAATGTACTATGTTTTCTCAGAACCCACTTGGTGGCTTCACATGCCTGGTGGTGTTTGATGATTCTTCCATTTCCTGTCCACATGATATAAATAGACTGATATTCTAGCCAATCCAGTTCCCTGAGGAAGTCATGTGATATGGTGTAACGCGTAGGATGTAACCGGAAGTATCTATCGCGGATCGGAAGTGACGTATCAGGTGGCGTGGAACTCCATTTCCTTGTTTATGTTTGGCGCGCTTGCTGCTGCTACAGTGTAAGCGGGTATTTTATTAAATAAACCCAGTTATCTTTGATATCACACTATTGGAGGCTCAATTATTTTACATATGGATAATACCAACGATTGGGAGGGGATGTAATTTTGTGTAACGAGCAAACACCACCATTGATCCTAATATTCGGATGGAGGCCGTGTCCCAGAGGATACATCAAGGCATATTACCTATGCCCTCAAGGTGAGAGTTCTGTGAGCACTTAACGGTGGTGTGGATATCACAAAGTCACGAGATCAACAATCAGCACTGTGATTATATATATTATTGGACTTTTATCACTTATATAGTGACCACTGGGATATTTTATGCTTTCAATTTTTTTTTTTAATGTATATATTCATCATTGTTTGACACTATTGGGAGCTTCAGCTATATGTGCGGCCCCATCTGTTGCAGTAATGGTTCGGGTCCTTCTTTGGTGGGGTGCTGGCCTGTGAGCGGCTCAGGGCGGGATTGACGTGTTTGCCTGTCTATGTTTGTGATGTGTCCTATGTGTGTGGTGGTAGTCAGTGTTGTCTGTGTGTGTTAAAAAAGGGTTCGTGTTGGTTTTATTCTTATGTTTGTTTTTCAGGTTCAGAATGTTTTGTGTGGATCCTTGACCAGTCATATGTTTCTTTGGGGGGCTAAAAGGGCTGCGGTTAGGCCTCAGGGTCGTCAGTTAGGTTTTCACAGGGGACAGGGCAGGATCAGATGGATGGGGGTAAAATTGTTGTACTGTTGTACTTTCCTGTACTTTTTTTTTTAAACTATTGGTATAAATAGAAAAAAAAGTTGCAATACTAGTGAATCTGTGAAACAGTGGACCAGCAGCCAGCATCAACAGTGTAGTGAACTGTGTAATAACCAGAAAACATGAAAAAATGCAGCGCTAATGTGATATACACAGTCCCCAGAGTGGCCCCCAGGTGTAAGTATAGGACCAATGGCCGTTCATGAATGAGAAGCCAACATAAAATAAATCACAAAATCAGTGTACAGTGAATGACAAAAAGGAAATGGATACAAAATAAAACACATAAATGTTTTTGTGAACAAATAACCAATAAGCTATCCGTGAAAAAATATAATTTCAACTGTAAAGCTCCTCTATAGAATGTGGTTTAGTCCCATGTAAAGGAAATATTAGAGTGATGTCCCTTCCACAGATGATGGGTGAAAATGCATAGGCTTCTCCATATGTCATTCGCAGATATGCATGTGAAATAAAGGAAGATTAGGTACGCTTACCAAAAGAAGATGGACACACACGCCATAGGGCGGTGGGTCAGACAGGCATTTAGACCATTCAATCCAGCAGGTCTTTAATGGAGGAAACAAATGATATGATGGTGTACTTCAATGGTCACAACCAAGACGATGAAGGGTAGATGATACACACCAGGAATTCTAATAGACGTGCCTGGATTCCCAATTATTCGCCAGCTGGATGAGATGTATGGTACTTCCAAGGACATCAGATCAACGTGTTAGGTCGTGAGGATGATAAAAAAAGAAAAAAAGAAAGCCTCCACATGAATCCGGATAAAAGAAAAATGTATTAAAAAATACCAGTGTTAAAAGTACAAACACCAGCCAAGGTGGGTACAGGAAGTGATCACATAAAAAAGAAAAATTGCGTGGTGTCAGATACACAATAGGCTAGCAACCCGACATGTTTCGGACCATAGTCCTTCTACTGGGGCATATAATAAAAATATTGGAAAGAACATTCTTGCCTGTTTATTTTTTGCTGTGTCCCATTAGTGAATTTTCCTCTCACTTTCCAGAGACACAACAGGAAGTTAGAGGGAATCTTCCAAAGTGAGGAGAATGTACTTCTTTGTTATCCCCAGAACAGTCAGAAGATTTCCCTTCAACTTGTGGATTTCCCTTCAACTTGTGTTTTGGGGGCAACTCTAAAATTTTGGTGTTCCCCTTTCTTTCTTGGTGGCAATAGTCAGCAATACAAATATATTTATTACTAATATAAATAAAGCACCAAAACCACGCAGTTCTGTCCATATTGTACATTCAGGTCAGTCCCTGCCCTCAAGTAGCTTAAAGTAGAAGTATATGCAAAACATTTTCTTTTTTTTTGGTTAGAGCATAGCTGTGCCCGATTTTGAGGGACTGTCTCTCATTCAAGCAAAAAATGTCACCACCACACCAAGGATCTCCAGAGTGGGTCCAAAGCTATAATCAGCGATCACATGGTTACAGCAGATAGCAACATGCCTGATGAAGCGGTCCTGTGTGGCTCCGAAACATTGCTATCTGCTGTAACTATGTGGTCACTGATTAAAGCTTTGGATCCACCCTGGAGATCCTTGGTGTGCTGGTGGCATTTTTTGCTCTGACTTGACACGGTTCTGGACGTCGGTCGCTACAGCACCCATTTAGATGCACAGCCATTTCTACCATTTCTACAGGAATGTGTGCGTTAGGATTAGTGTGTTGGAAGTAATTCGGAACAAAGTCCCTCTGTCCCTCTTTCCTCCTCATATGTCCCTCATTTTGGTTTGGTCTATATAGTTGTATATCAAATTTACTACTTATCTATCAAAAAGTGTTTTACAGTGCTAAACCTTTGATCCAATTTCTAAATTGCTGCACTTGTAAATAAGCCAACAAAAGCTCAAGGCTGTGAGGCCTAGAGAAGGAGGGGGAGGGGAAGAATCTTCCCCAGGGACTTTTAAGGTGCTATTTAATAGACAGTATATTCAAAAAGATTCTGTACGATCATACATAATAAAATTAATATTTATTGAATCACATTAAAATGTTCATGTCCTACTTCAAGAGTAAGGCATGTAGATAAAAACATTATAACATAAACATTGTCACCCAAAGGAAGTTTCTTGATTATATCATAGTTTGGATCATATAACAAAAAGCAACTACTCAAAAGATGCCAAAACAATCTGCCGTTCTCGACATGTTTCGCTCCGGATGTGAGCTTCTTCAGGAGTTTTATAGGCAGTAATTGTAACGGACTCTAAATGATGAAAAAACAAAAATCAATACATACATTTGACAATAGAGTAGAGGGCATCAAATATCTTCCCTCAGATATGTACAAATTCCATTATCAAAATACAGACAAGCATATAGAATTTGGGTATAGGCGTATAGGTTTCCATATTAAACACTTAGATCAAATCTGAATGAACAATCAATCAAAAATTTATCTTACCAGGCTGTAGCACATTAAACTCGTATAAATATTTCAATGGATCGGTAGTATTATTACTAAATTCGACCTGGAAAGTTTTCACACATGGGAAGTATCAATGCCAAATTTTGACCACAGGGGAACATAAAGTGTTTAGAAAGCGGCCCTTTAAGGAAAGGAAAAGTCCATTTAAAATTCATCAAAATTTATCAAAATGTATCAAACTTAATCAAAAGATGAAGGAAGGGGGGGGGGAGGGAGGAGGGGGGGAAAAAAGGGGGGGGGAGAGGGGGGGGGGGCAGAGAGAGGGGAAAAAACCCCAATCAGACTCATTGATGGTATAGTTTCTATGATTTAAGAGGGATATATATCCTAAGAATAGAACCAATTTGGGATATATTACCTGATACATGAAAGTATATCGGCAAATAATGTCATATAGACGGAAGAGGCATCCCAAATGAGTAAGGAAGAATTCCACTGATAGATGCAGGGATAAACAGTCACCTGCAGAAATATTTTCTAAGTAAAAAGGGAAAAAGCAATAAAGGATCTATGGAGGATTCAAAGTATAATTAAATGATGACAATACCACGCAGGGAGGACTTACTTCACATGTGGTCCGGCATACAGACTGAGGGAAGCATCTCGCTATCTCTGTAGGGTTACACCGGTAACGGAGCTGTAGGCGGTGTGTAGCCGCCTTTATATACCCCCATCATGGCGGCGTCCGTGCTCGCCGCCGCGATGCGGATGCTCAATAGGGCCGCTCACGTCATGACGTGGGGAAACGTCGTGACGTCAGCTCTGATGTCGTCGACGTGCATAAGGATTACTGCGCATGTCTGCGCGGTTCAGAAGCCCATAATGTATGAGGGCGCCAAAAGCGCCATTTTAATTAAGGGAGACAAAAAGGTAAAAACCAAATGAGATGTAAATTAAGGCATTGATGCCTAATTTATTTTCAAAAGTAATAAAAAAATGATTGTATAAGTTCCCTGTATGTTTTTAATAATAAAGGCTTATATTTATATTAATGGGTCAATATCGAAACCCATATCCGACATGACACGGCTCAAATTTAAGGGCAACCAACCATAGGGACGATTGGTTCAACATCCCAATAGTGGGTGCCCGGGGCGTCCGTGTGGTCAATGATAAAGACAATCCCCATATGGGAATATTTCCGGCAAACAATGTAAGATAATAAACACAAAATAATACGTGTATAAAACCTGAAAAACTTCATGAATGAAGTTTACAGCTATAGCCTGTAAGATATGATACAGTTAAAACAGTGGAAATTCAGTGGCAGAAAATATAACATACATAAAGATACAGATAAAGATGTAATGGTCATATTATAACTATTATTAAATAAATTCTATGGCTCAAACATATAAATGGTGCCATAGCAGGGATAAATATACTGGGTATAAATAAATGACCAAAAATGGGAGAGGAAGGGGGGAAGGGGGGAAAAAGGGGGGCAGGAGAGAGAAAAAACCCACGCAAGGATAATACATGGTAGGAGATGCGAGCCTCATCCAGGATAAAAACTCAAATAAATGGCTTGAAGCTAAACGCATCATTCATGCCCGGGTGTTGAAGAGCTGACAATTTATGTATCCAGCGTGCCTCTTTTTGTAGGAGGAGCTTGTCATAGTCTCCTCCTCTAACCCCGGGGGGAATATGTTCCAGAGCAAAAAAATGTAAGCAGTTAGTGTCAAAATTATGTTGTAGGCCTACGTGTCGGCTAATAGGGGTCTCCATTCTTTTTTTCTGTATGAGGGAGACATGATCCCTAATTCGACAAAAAAAGGGCCTCTTAGTTTTCCCGATGTAAAACATTTTACATTCGCATAGCATAATGTACACTATACCAATTGATTGACACGTTACTGCAAATTTTGGTTTGAAACACTCCCCGTTGGGCAACAAAAGGCTACGAGAAGCTAAAATAAATCTACAATAGGAACAACAATGGCAGGGTCTGCTGCCTTTGTCAGCATCTTTGATCTTGACAACGTGATTTTCATAGTGGCTTTGTACCAATGAATCCCTCAGGGATCGGCTTCGTCTAAAAGTGATTTCCGGATATGAGTTAAGATGTTTTGCCACTTTTTCGTCTCCCATTAGCAAATACCAATATTTATTGAGAATATCACGTATTTGTCTATGTTGGCTGGAGTAAGTAGTGATGAGTCTGACACCGGGATTGGCTTTTTTAGGTCTAGTGTTGTGTAAGAGAGAAACTCTGTTTTGATTTTTAGCTCTCAGATATGCTTTTTTAAGGCACTTTTTGCTATATCCCCGGTTTAGGAAGCGTAAACGTAAACATTTAGCTTCCTTTTCAAAGTCAGATTCATCACTACAGTTGCGTTTAGCTCGCAAGTATTGCCCATAGGGCACACTTGTAATTAAAGGAGTTGGATGAGAACTGCTAGCATGCAATAAAGAATTGCTTGCTGAGGGTTTACGGTAAAGGGTTGTTCTGATACTGCCATCGGATTTAACTGTGATTTGAGTATCCAAAAAAGTCAGACTAGATTGACTAAATTCCACCGTGAATTTAAGATTGTACCTGTTAGTTTTTAGGCTTTCCAAAAAGAGCAGAAGAGAATCTTTGGGGCCTATCCATATGAAAAAAATGTCGTCAATAAACCTCCTCCATAGGGGGATTAATTCCATATATTGTTGCATGTCATCACGGGAAAATAATTCCCGTTCCCACCCCCCCAGATACAGGTTGGCATAAGAGGGGGCACATTTGGTCCCCATAGCCACCCCCTGTATCTGGAGGTAGTGGGATCCCCCAAACAGGAAAATGTTATTGGAGAGGATAAACATCAACAAGTTCAGAATGAATTCATTATATTGAGACGATGTCTCATGATTTTGAAAGAGAAAATCTTTGACGACCTCTACTCCCTGCTGGTGGGGGATAGAATTATATAAGGCCTCCACGTCGAGGGCTACCAGCCACGCGCCCATGGGGAGAAAAATCCCATCGAGGGCGCGTAGTAGGTCATTGGTGTCCTGAAGGTAGGACACCAAACCCTCGACGTGGGGCCTGAGAAAGTCATCAATTAATTGACTGGCTGTTTCGGTGAGACTGCCGTTTCCAGAGACAATCGGGCGGCCTGGGGGTTTAGTCTGACTTTTATGAATTTTAGGGAGAGCGTATAGTGTGGGTGTACGTGGAGATGTAACATTCAAAAACTCCCAGGTAGATTTATTGATAAGACCACTTCGATAGGCCGAGCTTATTAGATGTTGATAACGGTTAATGGTTAACGTAACATGAGTCGGTGATACCTTGCGGTACCACTCACGATTTTGAATGATAGCTAGTACCATGGATTCATATTGTCCCCTGTCCATCACCACTAAGTTGCCGCCCTTATCGGCGGGCTTAATTATAATGCTTTGATTTAGTTGTAAAGATTTCAAAGCCTTGATTTGAGAAGAAGTCAAATTTGCTTCGGAGGTGTTTCTCCATCTAGTTTCCATAATTTCTTTGGTAACCTGGTTTGTGAATGCCCATACGTTCGGGTTACCTTGAAGGGCAGGAAATTTGGAGGATTTAGGTTTATAATTACGAGATAAGGTATTGGACAGGGGACATCGCTGGGCCAATGGAGGTGGAGGAGGAGGAGGGGGACCAACAGCCGTCTCGAGGGCGAGAGCCTCGATCAGGTCTGTTTCATTGATCCCCCCCTCCTCCCACAGCTCCATTAGATCCTCCATGGCCTTAATATCATTAATGGACATATCCTTCCAAAGAGGATTGTCCAAAGATGAACCCTGAATTGATGGAGGTGGTCTATCATAAAGGATCTTGAACATGAGTTTTCTCGAAAATAAATTAAGGTCTTTGATTAATTCAAAAGGATCTACCCTTTGAGTAGGGCAAAAGGTAAGGCCCAATTTTAACACAGAGATTTGTTCTGCCGACAAAGGACAAGAGGAAATATTGATCACCTCGAATTGAGTTTCTGGGGTTTGGGATTCCCCGAATCTGGGTTCATAATTTTCTTGGTATCGGGCATCAATTGTGTGAAAATTGGGGCTGGACGAAAATCCTGTTGTGAGGAAAAAGTATTAACGTTACTTACCGAGGTGCTCGGACCGATAGTGAGTGCACAAGTGGTTGTGCAAGTGTTAGAAAGAGATTCAGAATGTGTCGGTGCGCTGGTAAGTGAACTTTTATTCGCACCCGCTCGATTGACCATGGGTGTCTTGGGGTTAAACGTGCGTCTAGTTGTGCCTGTGGGTGCATTTTCTTTGAACTGTTTAGAGTTCAGTGAATCTTGAGTTCTGGTGAGCCGCGTGAATTCTTGTGCCTGTAATGAGGAAATGGAAGAGACAGATGAATCCGAGTCACTGGGTTCACTATTCGCCTGTCTAGTCTGGCGTACCTGGTTATTACGTTTTTTCTTCTTATAATTGTTTTGGGACCAATTATAGGCTTGTTTGTTGTCATAAGCTAATTTGTCTCTGATGTATTTTTTTTCCTTCGTTTTTAAGATCTCAGCTACATAGGTTTCTAGATTGCCCTTAAGTTCATTTTCACGTATAGGAAAAAGACTGTCTGAGATAATTACTGGATTGTCATGGTATAGTTTCTCAATTTCCCTATCTACCAGGGACAGCTCAGCAGAGTAATGCTTGCACAGAAGCTCCATCATTTTACTGGAACAACTCTGCAAATTATCCTCCCATTCAGATTTAAATTCTGGCTCTAATTGGGTGATAGTGGGGAAGATCTGAATTCTTAAACCCCATGGAGTGATGTTCTCCTCAGTGTATTTAAGGAAATACCATCTATTCCAAAATAATCTTGATTTTTTCTCGAGCATGCGTTGCAACCTCGAAAAAAAAACGTTCCATAGACAAGCCTCCGCTGGAGGTATTTTGAGATTTATGGATATGATCCATCAAGCCATCAAAGGCCTGTCCACAATAATTAGCCATTTTATAAAGCCAATAAATCTAGACAAAATTGATCCCAATGTAGCGGATAAAGAGAGACACTTAGCTTAGAAACAAACACTAAATTCAGTATTGTCTGATGGTAATCAACAGGAATAGGAATATATGGGAAGACGTAGGAATAGGGGAAAAAGGGATTTTAGATGTGAAAAAAAGAGGGATTAGACATTAAGTAAAGAATTCCACTGAATATCTGTTAGTAAATCCAAAAATCTTTGGATAATCCAGTGACTATATCTGTCCTAAAAGATGAAGGGTGGGTAACACCCCAAATAATAATAAAGTATGAGGAGGACAGAGATAGTCAACTGTAAGCACCACATCCCATAATTATATAGTGAACAAAAGCTCAAGGCTGTGAGGCCTAGAGAAGGAGGGGGAGGGGAAGAATCTTCCCCAGGGACTTTTAAGGTGCTATTTAATAGACAGTATATTCAAAAAGATTCTGTACGATCATACATAATAAAATTAATATTTATTGAATCACATTAAAATGTTCATGTCCTACTTCAAGAGTAAGGCATGTAGATAAAAACATTATAACATAAACATTGTCACCCAAAGGAAGTTTCTTGATTATATCATAGTTTGGATCATATAACAAAAAGCAACTACTCAAAAGATGCCAAAACAATCTGCCGTTCTCGACATGTTTCGCTCCGGATGTGAGCTTCTTCAGGAGTTTTATAGGCAGTAATTGTAACGGACTCTAAATGATGAAAAAACAAAAATCAATACATACATTTGACAATAGAGTAGAGGGCATCAAATATCTTCCCTCAGATATGTACAAATTCCATTATCAAAATACAGACAAGCATATAGAATTTGGGTATAGGCGTATAGGTTTCCATATTAAACACTTAGATCAAATCTGAATGAACAATCAATCAAAAATTTATCTTACCAGGCTGTAGCACATTAAACTCGTATAAATATTTCAATGGATCGGTAGTATTATTACTAAATTCGAACCGGAAAGTTTTCACACATGGGAAGTATCAATGCCAAATTTTGACCACAGGGGAACATAAAGTGTTTAGAAAGCGGCCCTTTAAGGAAAGGAAAAGTCCATTTAAAATTCATCAAAATTTATCAAAATGTATCAAACTTAATCAAAAGATGAAGGAAGGGGGGGGGGAGGGAGGAGGGGGGGAAAAAAGGGGGGGGGGGAGAGGGGGGGGGCAGAGAGAGGGGAAAAAACCCCAATCAGACTCATTGATGGTATAGTTTCTATGATTTAAGAGGGATATATATCCTAAGAATAGAACCAATTTGGGATATATTACCTGATACATGAAAGTATATCGGCAAATAATGTCATATAGACGGAAGAGGCATCCCAAATGAGTAAGGAAGAATTCCACTGATAGATGCAGGGATAAACAGTCACCTGCAGAAATATTTTCTAAGTAAAAAGGGAAAAAGCAATAAAGGATCTATGGAGGATTCAAAGTATAATTAAATGATGACAATACCACGCAGGGAGGACTTACTTCACATGTGGTCCGGCATACAGACTGAGGGAAGCATCTCGCTATCTCTGTAGGGTTACACCGGTAACGGAGCTGTAGGCGGTGTGTAGTGTGTAGAACTTGTTGATGTTTATCCTCTCCAATAACATTTTCCTGTTTGGGGGATCCCACTACCTCCAGATACAGGGGGTGGCTATGGGGACCAAATGTGCCCCCTCATGCCAACCTGTATCTGGGGGGGTGGGAACGGGAATTATTTTCCCGTGATGACATGCAACAATATATGGAATTAATCCCCCTATGGAGGAGGTTTATTGACGACATTTTTTTCATATGGATAGGCCCCAAAGATTCTCTTCTGCTCTTTTTGGAAAGCCTAAAAACTAACAGGTACAATCTTAAATTCACGGTGGAATTTAGTCAATCTAGTCTGACTTTTTTGGATACTCAAATCACAGTTAAATCCGATGGCAGTATCAGAACAACCCTTTACCGTAAACCCTCAGCAAGCAATTCTTTATTGCATGCTAGCAGTTCTCATCCAACTCCTTTAATTACAAGTGTGCCCTATGGGCAATACTTGCGAGCTAAACGCAACTGTAGTGATGAATCTGACTTTGAAAAGGAAGCTAAATGTTTACGTTTACGCTTCCTAAACCGGGGATATAGCAAAAAGTGCCTTAAAAAAGCATATCTGAGAGCTAAAAATCAAAACAGAGTTTCTCTCTTACACAACACTAGACCTAAAAAAGCCAATCCCGGTGTCAGACTCATCACTACTTACTCCAGCCAACATAGACAAATACGTGATATTCTCAATAAATATTGGTATTTGCTAATGGGAGACGAAAAAGTGGCAAAACATCTTAACTCATATCCGGAAATCACTTTTAGACGAAGCCGATCCCTGAGGGATTCATTGGTACAAAGCCACTATGAAAATCACGTTGTCAAGATCAAAGATGCTGACAAAGGCAGCAGACCCTGCCATTGTTGTTCCTATTGTAGATTTATTTTAGCTTCTCGTAGCCTTTTGTTGCCCAACGGGGAGTGTTTCAAACCAAAATTTGCAGTAACGTGTCAATCAATTGGTATAGTGTACATTATGCTATGCGAATGTAAAATGTTTTACATCGGGAAAACTAAGAGGCCCTTTTTTTGTCGAATTAGGGATCATGTCTCCCTCATACAGAAAAAAAGAATGGAGACCCCTATTAGCCGACACGTAGGCCTACAACATAATTTTGACACTAACTGCTTACATTTTTTTGCTCTGGAACATATTCCCCCCGGGGTTAGAGGAGGAGACTATGACAAGCTCCTCCTACAAAAAGAGGCACGCTGGATACATAAATTGTCAGCTCTTCAACACCCGGGCATGAATGATGCGTTTAGCTTCAAGCCATTTATTTGAGTTTTTATCCTGGATGAGGCTCGCATCTCCTACCATGTATTATCCTTGCGTGGGTTTTTTCTCTCTCCTGCCCCCCTTTTTCCCCCCTTCCCCCCTTCCTCTCCCATTTTTGGTCATTTATTTATACCCAGTATATTTATCCCTGCTATGGCACCATTTATATGTTTGAGCCATAGAATTTATTTAATAATAGTTATAATATGACCATTACATCTTTATCTGTATCTTTATGTATGTTATATTTTCTGCCACTGAATTTCCACTGTTTTAACTGTATCATATCTTACAGGCTATAGCTGTAAACTTCATTCATGAAGTTTTTCAGGTTTTATACACGTATTATTTTGTGTTTATTATCTTACATTGTTTGCCGGAAATATTCCCATATGGGGATTGTCTTTATCATTGACCACACGGACGCCCCGGGCACCCACCATTGGGATGTTGAACCAATCGTCCCTATGGTTGGTTGCCCTTAAATTTGAGCCGTGTCATGTCGGATATGGGTTTCGATATTGACCCATTAATATAAATATAAGCCTTTATTATTAAAAACATACAGGGAACTTATACAATCATTTTTTTATTACTTTTGAAAATAAATTAGGCATCAATGCCTTAATTTACATCTCATTTGGTTTTTACCTTTTTGTCTCCCTTAATTAAAATGGCGCTTTTGGCGCCCTCATACATTATGGGCTTCTGAACCGCGCAGACATGCGCAGTAATCCTTATGCACGTCGACGACGTCAGAGCTGACGTCACGACGTTTCCCCACGTCATGACGTGAGCGGCCCTATTGAGCGCCCGCATCGCGGCGGCGAGCACGGACGCCGCCATGATGGGGGTATATAAAGGCGGCTACACACCGCCTACAGCTCCGTTACCGGTGTAACCCTACAGAGATAGCGAGATGCTTCCCTCAGTCTGTATGCCGGACCACATGTGAAGTAAGTCCTCCCTGCGTGGTATTGTCATCATTTAATTATACTTTGAATCCTCCATAGATCCTTTATTGCTTTTTCCCTTTTTACTTAGAAAATATTTCTGCAGGTGACTGTTTATCCCTGCATCTATCAGTGGAATTCTTCCTTACTCATTTGGGATGCCTCTTCCGTCTATATGACATTATTTGCCGATATACTTTCATGTATCAGGTAATATATCCCAAATTGGTTCTATTCTTAGGATATATATCCCTCTTAAATCATAGAAACTATACCATCAATGAGTCTGATTGGGGTTTTTTCCCCTCTCTCTGCCCCCCCCCCCCCCTCTCCCCCCCCCCCCTTTTTTCCCCCCCTCCTCCCTCCCCCCCCCCTTCCTTCATCTTTTGATTAAGTTTGATACATTTTGATAAATTTTGATGAATTTTAAATGGACTTTTCCTTTCCTTAAAGGGCCGCTTTCTAAACACTTTATGTTCCCCTGTGGTCAAAATTTGGCATTGATACTTCCCATGTGTGAAAACTTTCCGGTTCGAATTTAGTAATAATACTACCGATCCATTGAAATATTTATACGAGTTTAATGTGCTACAGCCTGGTAAGATAAATTTTTGATTGATTGTTCATTCAGATTTGATCTAAGTGTTTAATATGGAAACCTATACGCCTATACCCAAATTCTATATGCTTGTCTGTATTTTGATAATGGAATTTGTACATATCTGAGGGAAGATATTTGATGCCCTCTACTCTATTGTCAAATGTATGTATTGATTTTTGTTTTTTCATCATTTAGAGTCCGTTACAATTACTGCCTATAAAACTCCTGAAGAAGCTCACATCCGGAGCGAAACATGTCGAGAACGGCAGATTGTTTTGGCATCTTTTGAGTAGTTGCTTTTTGTTATATGATCCAAACTATGATATAATCAAGAAACTTCCTTTGGGTGACAATGTTTATGTTATAATGTTTTTATCTACATGCCTTACTCTTGAAGTAGGACATGAACATTTTAATGTGATTCAATAAATATTAATTTTATTATGTATGATCGTACAGAATCTTTTTGAATATACTGTCTATTAAATAGCACCTTAAAAGTCCCTGGGGAAGATTCTTCCCCTCCCCCTCCTTCTCTAGGCCTCACAGCCTTGAGCTTTTGTTCACTATATAATTATGGGATGTGGTGCTTACAGTTGACTATCTCTGTCCTCCTCATACTTTGTAAATAAGCCACTATATAAAGTAATAGGAGTGGTAAAAAGCACTTGTGGGTTTACCCAATCATTTATTTTGTACAATTCTCCTTTAAACACTTGTGGACCACCCACCAAACATTTACTGCGGCAGGGGGGCCGCTCTGCGGGTACATGATCTGACACTTCCAGGCAGGCCCGGATTTACTCCCTTTGCCGCCCCAAGGCCAGGTCCTTCAATGCCGCCCCCCCCCCCCCCACACACACACACACCCACACCACCATTCTCGTCCTTTATCGATGACTGCTACAATAGAATAAATTAAAAACATATCTCCACACATGAGAACACTGAAAACAACTGGCTTTAATTGAACAGACTGAAAATACTCTGTAATGCAGAAAATGCCTTTTAAAGATTATAGCAGTAAGAAACTCCCTACATTTTTTAGTTCTAACTTTTCTTTTGGCAAACTTATTGATAATATCTTCGTAGGACAAAGTATTTAAAAGTTCTGACTCAATGGCAAGTAAAGCTAAACTGTTCAGTCCTTCTTGACCCAAAGATGATCGTAACTAGTTCTTTATGCAAATACATTTCATTCATTTTTATGCACCACAGCTCAGTTGCAGTGCATAGAAACAGTATGCATTTTGCACCACACTGCTCAGCACGCAGTGGCGCTGTTGCAGTGTGAACAGGACACATAGAAAACAATTGTTTTCTATTGCCCTTGGAGAGACCTGTGTTTTGCTAGTGCAGAAATCACAGACCCCCTTTTACATCAGTGTCTTCAGTCCCCCCCTTCACATCACATCACAGACCCCCTTTTGCATCAGTGTCCTCAGTCCCTCCTTTACATCACAACCCCCTTTTACATCAGTGTCCTTAGCCCCCCCCCTTACGTCACATCCCCCCTGCCTCATCACAAACCCCCGTCACAGACCCTCATTACAGACTGACCCATCACAGGCTGACCCCCCAAATCACAGACCCCTCATTACAGACTGACCCCCATCACAGACCTCCATTACAGACTGACCCATCACAGACTGACCTCTCCCATCACAGACTGACCCCCCAAATCACAGACCCCTCATTACAAGAAAAGCAGTGTTTTGTTTGAACAAGAAAAGCAGTGTGGGGAGGGGGCAGTGCAGTGATATTAGAGAAGGCATGGACCTGCCATGCTGCTATGTTAGTGCGGGGGGGGGCGGCCGACAGGGCAGGGCTGGCAGCCTTATGCCTGGGGGGCAAGTCCAGTCAAGTGGCCCACTGACCCACCGAATCAGCTCACCATCACCAGTGCCCATCAGCGCAGCCTCACCAGTGCCCATCAGCGCAGGGACCTTCTGAGCTGGCACAGGCAGCTGCCATCACTGAGGTGAGAGACCCTGACACCCGCAGCTGTTTTGCTAGTGCAGAAATCACAGACCCCCTTTTACATCAGTGTCTTCAGTCCCCCCCTTCACATCACATCACAGACCCCCTTTTGCATCAGTGTCCTCAGTCCCCCCTTTACATCACAACCCCCTTTTACATCAGTGTCCTTAGCCCCCCCCCTTACGTCACATCCCCCCTGCCTCATCACAAACCCCCGTCACAGACCCTCATTACAGACTGACCCATCACAGGCTGACCCCCCAAATCACAGACCCCTCATTACAGACTGACCCCCATCACAGACCTCCATTACAGACTGACCCATCACAGACTGACCTCTCCCATCACAGACTGACCCCCCAAATCACAGACCCCTCATTACAGACTGACCCCCCATCACAGACTGACCTGACCCATAGCAGAGCCCCCATCATAGACTGACCCCCCATCACAGACTGACCCCCATCACAAACTGGTCCTGACCCATCACAGACTCCCTATCAAAGACTGACCCCCCAAATCACAGACTGACCCCCATCACAGTCCTCTCTCAATATCAAACTTCTTTACATCACAGCACTCCCCCCTCCCCAAAGAACCCTACCTTATTCACACAAGACATGGAGCCTGGCCGCTCTGGACAACAGGTGGGACTTTTCACGTTAGCAACCAATCACCCACTTCTTAACTTAAAAAGTCCTGCCCTTTGTCTAGAGCGGCCGTGCTTCATGTTTTGTTTGAACAAGAAAAGCAGTGTGGGGAGGGGGCAGTGCAGTGATATTAGAGAAGGCATGGACCTGCCATGCTGCTATGTTAGTGCGGAGGGGGGCGGCCGACAGGGCAGGGCTGGCAGCCTTATGCCTGGGGGGCAAGTCCAGTCAAGTGGCCCACTGACCCACCGAATCAGCTCACCATCACCAGTGCCCATCAGCGCAGCCTCACCAGTGCCCATCAGCGCAGGGACCTTCTGAGCTGGCACAGGCAGCTGCCATCACTGAGGTGAGAGACCCTGACACCCGCAGCTGAACCCCACATACCATCTACCCCCCCCCCATACACCCTATTTACCCTGCCCCAGGCCTGTGCCCACCTAGTAGTATAAAAAGCTGGTCATGGCCTCTTGATCCTGCTGGGAGCTGGCCATGGCCAGCAAGACCCACAGGCCAGCGGAACGCCCAGGCCATGGCTAGCAGCCAGTAGGCTCCCTGCTGTGGGTCAGTGGGTGGGTGGCTAGCAGGCACAGTGCACCCTGCTGCAGGTGGCTGGCCTGGCTCCCTGCTGTCAGAAAGTGTCCCTTCCAGACCCCATTAGAGACTACAACAGACCTGGAGGGGGGGGGGTCTCTCTCTAACAGTGTCCATTAGAAAGTCTCTGTTAGAGAGAGACCCCCTCCAGGACCCATTGGAGACTTCAAAAGGAGTCCAATGGGACCTGGAGGGGGGTCTCTCTAACAGAGGCCCATTCAGTGTCCATTATAGAATCTGTTAGAAAGAGTCCCCACCAGGTCCCATTAGAGACTGAAAAGGAGTATAATGGGACCTGGAGGGGGCCTCTATCTAACAAAGTGTACAGTGAACGCCTTCATTCACTCTGTTCCTCATGGGACACCCTCCTTGTGCCATGACTCTCACCCCTGCCCCAACCTCTCACAAAGTAAAAATAAAATTGGCACTGTTTAGCGCTCCTCTTACCTTAACTATGGGTACTGCAGATGTTGCTGACTCCCGCGTCCTCTGTGGCTGACTCCTGTTGGTGGCTGGCTGGCTCCCGCGTCCTCTGTGGCTGGCTGGCTTCCGCGCCCTCTGTGGCTGGCTGGCTCCCACGTCCTCTGTGGCTGGCTGGCTGGCTCCCGCGTCCTCTGTGGCTGGCTGGCTCCCGCATCCTCTGTGGCTGGCTCCTGTTGGTGGCTGGCTCCTGTGTCCTCTGTGGCTGGCTGGCTCCCGTGTCCTCTGTGGCTGGCTGCTGTTGGTGGCTGGCTCCTGTTGGTGGCTGACTCCCACGTCCTCTGTGGCTGGTTCCAGTGGGTGGCTGGTCAGCACCCTGCTGTGGCTGGCTGGCTCCCTGGTGTGGGTGGGTCAATGTGGGTGGCTCCTGTTGTAGCTGGCTGGTTTTCTGCTGTGGGTCAGTGGGTGGGTGGGTGGCTGGCTGGCACGGTGCACACTACTGTGGGAGGCTGGCCTGGCTCCCTGCTGTAGGTCAGTGGGTGGCTGGCTGGCATGGTACACTCTGCTGCGGCTGACAGAGGGGGGGGGCACTGACAGAGAGGGGAGGGCACTGACAGAGAGGGGGGGCACTGACAGAGAGGGGGGGCACTGACAGAGGGGTGAGCTCTGACAGAGAGGGGGGGCACTGACAGAGAGGGGAGGGCACTGACAGAGAGGGGAGGGCACTGACAGAGAGGGGAGGGCACTGACAGAGAGGGGAGGGCACTGACAGAGAGAGGGGAGGGCACTGACAGAGAGGGGGGGCACTGACAGAGAGGGGAGGGCACTGACAGAGAGGGGAGGGCACTGACAGAGAGGGGAGGGCACTGACAGAGAGGGGGTGGGCACTGAGAGGGGGGGCGCTGACAGAGAGGAGGGGCTGACAGAAGGGTGGGCTTATAGAGGGGAGTTGACAGAGGGGGGGCAATGACAGAGAGGGACGGGCTGACCGAGAGGGGAGGGGCATAGAGAGAGGGTACACTGACTGTGAGGGGGTAGATGAGAGAGAGACCTCAGAAGACATACAGCACGTCAGGCAGAGAGGCGGGATTCCCGCAGAAAGTGGTCGCGATCACGCACAGACCACCCTTGCCTCCACAGTGACCAGCTGGGCCAATCAAAGGTGCCCATGACGGCCGCCCGCACATGACCCTGTTCGGCCAATCACAGGGCGCTCGCCTGGACTACAGCTCCCAGAATGCCACAGCGTAGTGGCTTTCTAATAACACACCCCACTGCGGCCGTGCCCCATACTCCGAGAAAAAAAAAAAAGTCTGTGGGCAGCCGCGGCGCTGCCCCTGTACCACTGCTGCCCTGAGGCCTGGCCTCGGTGGCCTTATGGGAAATCCGGCCCTGCTTCCAGGTGTACACCACGGAAACCCAGCAGTGGGTACCGTGGACTTGATGTCCGCTGGCACCTGCGACAATCTGTAAACAAGGCAGATTGTCGTTCGGTCAGAAGGGAAGGCACAAATCCTTTGTTTCTGCTAAGCAGGAACACAGATCTTTGCCTTCCCCTAGTCAAAGCACCTCCCCCACAGTGAGTAAGCACAACCTAGGCACACAGTTAACCCTTTGATCGCCCCTGATGTTATCCTCTTCCCTGCCAATGTCATTAGTACAGTGACGGTGCATATTCTTTAGCACTGATCACTGTATTAGTGTCACTGGTCCCCAAAAAGTGTCAGGTGTCTGATTTGTCCGTATATATCGCATTTCAGCTATAAGTCGCTGATCGCCGCCATTACAAGTAAAAAAAAAATATATGTAGCACTAACTCACGGT
Source organism: Lithobates clamitans (assembly GCA_037952925.1). Lineage (NCBI taxonomy): Eukaryota > Metazoa > Chordata > Amphibia > Anura > Ranidae > Lithobates > Lithobates clamitans. Next base: position 2,509,895 of record JBBGZY010000081.1, on the reverse strand, counting down.
GGAGCTGCTGATTTTTAGCGGGCTGTTACCGTCAGCTTTTTACCTGTAATTTCAAGAGTACCGGGTCTAGGGTAGTTTTTACACAGTACCAGAACCTTTAAGCCGACCCAGCAGTACTTGTGCGGTAGAGTAGTTTAGGATATGTCCTCCAATTGAGTCACCAGGCCCTTCTTAAGACCACCCTTGCATGGTCTCTTCCAAGATGGGTCCTCCCCTGGATCTTCCCGATTGTCTGGCTTCTTCCCGCAGGACAGACAGCACAGGACCATCCCAGCTATAGCAGGCCCCAGACAGGCTTCTGGGTCTATCCGCACAGCTGCCGCAACGCAACCCTCCAGGCCGGAGGGCTGCGAGGTAGAACTCACTGACACATACCTCTAGGCCAGGAGGACCATGAGGCGAAAGACCCCGCAAAACATGGCATCTGTCCCATAAATACCCTCTCACAGAATGCAACCCAGAGGACCACCTCCGCCGAGTTATCTCCGGGACAGAAGAGCACTCATATACTTCAGCTTGTTGCTTTTCCAACATCGACCCATGGTGACAATGACACCCACAGGCGCAATGTGAAACTACATGCAACACAGCCAAACTGGAACAGAGACTAAACCTGACAATAAACTAAATCTAAACTATGTACAGAACAGATAACCCACTAAATTTACCTATAAGCGGTAGATTGAAAAATCTACCAGCGCTACATATATATATATAAAAATATTGCATAGTTTGTAGGTGCTTTAACTTTTGCACAAACCAATCAATATACGCTTATTGGGATTTTTTTTTACCACAAATATGTAGCAGAATTCATATTGGCCTAAATTGATGAAGAAATTCGATTTTTTAAATTTTTTTACTGGATATGTTTTATAGCAGAAAGTAAAATATATATTTTTTCCCCAAAATTGTCAGTCTTTTTTTGTTCAAATGCCGCCAAAAGAAATCTCTATTTGTGGGAACAAAAGGACAAAAATGTTATTTTGGTACAGTGTTGCACAACCGCGCAATTGTCAATTAGAGCAACGCAGTGCCGTATCGCTAAAAATGGCCTGGTCAGGAAGGGGCTCTTCTGGAGCTCAAGTGGTTAAAGCGGTAGTAAAGTCCACTTTGTGGTTTTTACCTACAGCTAAGCCTATAATAAGGTTTACCTGTAGGTAAAATGAATATATTCTAAATATGCACCATTTAGGAGATATTCACTCTGAATACAGCCGGTGACATCACCGGAGCATGCGCTCAGAAGGTCTGCCATACCTTGCCAGACCTTCAGAGCTTTGTACCGGAGCCACTTATACAGACGGACAGTGGCGGTGCGTCCATAAGGGCGAACGGGCGCCACCCCCTCTCTCCAGCCACCCCTCTAGCACCAATAGATAGATTCATGCATTGCAAATCTATCTATGGCCATCGCTGCCACCCCCTGAATTACAGCGGCAGTGGGTTTTTTTTTTTTGAAGCACCCGATTAGAGCTATAGGCTCTAATAGTAGTCAAAAAAAAGGTGACCTGCGAGCGCCATGCTAGGTGCTCGCAGGTCACTCAGCTGTGTTAGAAAAGTGAATGAATATTGTCTTTCCTAACACTAAACCACCTCTCCGCCAATCAGGTGCTCGGATCTGTTACCTCTCACCCGATTGGCTGAAACAACAGACACTGTGATTGGACGCCTATCAGGCGTCTAATCATAGCAGAGGATGGCAGAAGACATTGAGGAGCTGTCCCACTGCCACCGATACAGGCTAAGTACAGACGGAGGCGGGGGGCACACTGGCAGCATTTGATATGGCACAGTGGCTGCATTTGATGGGGCACAGTGGGAGCATTTGATGGGGCACAGTGAGGCTGCATTTGATGGGCACAGTGAGGCTGCATTTGATGGGCACAGTGAGGCTGCATTTGATGGGCACAGTGAGGCTGAATTTGATGGGCATAGTGGCTGCATATGATGTCACAGTGGCTTCATATGATGGGCACAGTGGCTGCATTTGATGGGCACAGTGGCTGCATTTGATGTCACAGTGGCTGCATATGATGGACACAGTGGCTGCATTCGATGCTGCACAGTGGCTGCAATTGATGGGGCACAGTGGCTGCATATGATGGACACAGTGGCTACATTTGATGGGGCACAGTGGCTGCAATTGATGGGGCACAGTGGCTGCATTAGATGGGCGCAGTGGCCGCATAAGATGGGCACAGTGGCTGCATAAGATGGGCACAGTGGCTGCATAAGATGGGCACAGTGGCTGCATAAGATGGGCACAGTAGCTGTATTTGATGGGGCACAGTGGCAGCATTTGATGGCACAGTGGGAGCATTTGATATGGCACAGTGGCTGCGTTTGATGGGCACAGTGGGTGCATTTGATGGGCACAGTGGCTGCGTTTGATGGCACAGTGGCGGCAATTGAGGGGCACAGTGGCTGCGTTTGATGGCACAGTGGCTGTGTTTGATGGTACAGTGGCGGCAATTGATGGACACAGTGACTGCGTTTTATGGCACAGTGGCTGCGATTGATGGTACAGTGAGGCTGCAATTGATGGGGGTTTTTTTCAAAATTTTTCAGTCTGTTTGCGCACCCCAAAAATTTTGAGCACCAGCCGTCACTGCAGCCGGAGCCCGTGAACTCAGAAGAAAGATCGGGGGAAGATTGAAGCCATGTCAGCAGTGACAGTGCGCCGCTGGAGGGATTCATTCTAAGGTAAGTATTTTATAATGTGCTAGTATGTAATGCATACTATCTCATTATGATATTGCCCTACAGGTGTTTTTTTTTCCAAACTATAGTGGTGGCTGGGGGGGGGGGGTGTCCTTTGCTTACATACTTTTGCCAAAAGGTGTCCCTCATTCCCATCTCAGAAATTTGGAAGGTATAGATAGAGTAAGGGAGGGATAAACCCCTGTCAGGTTTTTTCTTGCCATTTGCATCCCTTAGGAGAGGATGGTGCTGAAGTTAACAAATAGTGGAGAAGTAGTAAATCAGGAGTGAAGTAGGCAGTGCACTGGAACACAGTGCATTGCAGCATCCTAATAATTTCGATCAGGTCAATTTTTTTCTTGTGTTTGATCTGGATCTCAAATTTTCCGACAACAAGATCTGTTCGCGTAAATTCCGATCGTGTGTACACAATTCCGACGCACAAAGTGCCACGCATGCTCAGAATCAAGCAGAAGAGCAGCACTGGTTATTGAACTTCATTTTTCTCGGCTCATCGTACATGTTGTATGTCACCGCATTCTTGACGTTCGGAATTTACGAAAAACTTTGTGTGATCGTGTGTATGCAAGACAAGTTTGAGCCAACATCCGTCAGAAAAAAAACATGGATTTTGTTGTCGGAATGTGCAATTGTGTGTACGGGGCATTAAGCATGTTAAAGACTTAACTTGAAAAAAAAAACTGAAGGTAAAACTTTATTTTTTCATTTTGGATAAAGTAAGGGGAAGTTATAGTCCCTGCTATTTTTTGCAAACTGTGTTCCTTTGGGAAGATTTCCCTTCACTTCCTGTCCCATAGCAAAAACAGGAAGTGAGCGCAAATCCCTCCATAGTGAAGCAATCCCTGGTTGTCACTAGGTTCATCAGAACTAGTGTCCCTATTGGAAGTTTTGGGATTTTCTTTCACTTTTACTCTCAGTGATAACGGTAAACAGGACAAGCACAGAGGGTGAATCTCCCCAACGGGGGCACTAAAAACTTGATAGGTGTTCTATTCCCTCTCCACTTAATGCAAAACTTAAAAAAAGTCTTGCCTACAGTTATACTTTAAAGTAAGATGTATATTTAGGCTCATTGTAGGTCTAATAGCTAATTGTAACTGGTTCTTTCTGTATCATGGGTTCTCTTGGAAGATAACACAGGAATGTATGAATGCTTTATGTATGGCCATGGACATCTTGTGGGAAGATAATGGAATATGACAAAGGGTATCAAGTACCTGGCAGTACTGTTTATGTCTGGCTTGCCATCCTTCCGTTGAAAAACTGTGCTGATTAAATGCACTGACAGTCCTAAGTAATTCTAAACAACTGTCAACTAATAAGGTACTGCTGCAATGTTGTAGTTGGGTATAAATCTGTATGTGCAGGGCTTTTCTGTAAAGAGAAATGTTAACGCATGATTAACTTCTTACTAGACACAGGCTGGCCCAAGACATTGCGCTGCCTCGGTCCAAGAATGAAATGCTGCCCCCCACCCAAACAAAATAAAAAATCACGCCCACCAAAAGGCCCCCACATCCATTATTTTATATCATGATAATTAAAACTAAAATTCAATTTATCAGGAAGTCAGATTTATGTGCAACAGCACCTTGTCTATATGCAAAATTATATGACATAGTCATATAGTAGTATAGTAGGGTAGGGTAGTATAGGGGCAAGCTAGGGTAGTATATAGACAGGCAACAGTAGTATAGGGGCAGACTTGAGTAGTATATGGGCAGGCTAGGGTAGTAAATAGACATCCTAGGATAGTATATAGACAGGCTAGGGTAGAATAAGGGGCAGGCTAGGGTAGTATATAGACAGGCTAGGATAGTAAATAGACAGGCTAGGGTAGTATATACACAGGCTAGGGTAGTAAATAGACAGGCTGGGGTAGTATATAGTAATACTAGACCTGCATAAAACAAATAGTTTGGCTGAATTCCAGCACTAGGCAGTAATAGCAGAGCTCAATCACAAGCAAGACTGCCCATGCTGGGGCCTATCGTCTGGCCATAGTTCAGGGGGCCCATTTGCAGCCGTCATGCTTGACCTGCACTCAGTAGCTACATATTACCTATATATGGGGGTCCCTACACACCTGTGTCAAGGAACCTCTGATGCAACGCAGGATTCCAATTGCATCAGAGGGGGGTGGGGTCACCCATACATGTCACTGGGAAACCCCGGCGTTTCCCCTTGTTAGAGGGGGACGGGGTCACGTGATGGGTGGCCCTGCCCTCAGCTACATAAGAGCCGTCAAGCTGGCGCCGCGTCATTGGCTGGGTGCCTCCGGTGGAGGCAGGATCCTGTGCATGTTCCTCACTGGAGTCGCTGGAGATCATCCATCGCTGGAGATCGAGAATCGGATTACATCGCTGGAGTAGGAGCATGGATTTATTGAATTACATCACTGGAATCTCTTTTATATTTTTTTATTTTTAATAAAGGACTTGTCCCAAGCCATCTCCTGTGGTTTTTTTTAACATTTTGACACTTTCTTTTTGTGAAATGGTAGGGGTAAAATGTACCCCTTACCAATTCACATAGGGGGGGCGAGATCAGGGTGTCCCCTTTGTTAGAGGGGGCTTCCAGATTCCAATAAACCCCCCCGCGCGCAGACCCCCCACAACCACCGGGCAAGTGGCCTGGTATGGTTCAGGAGGGGGGGGCGCTCTCTTGTCCCCCCTCTTTTCCTGCGGCCTGCCAGGTTGCGTGCTCGGATAAGGGTCTGGTGTGGAGTTTTGGGGGAACCCCACGCCATTTTTTTTTTTTTTGCGCAGAGTTCCCCTTAATATCCATACCAGACCTGAAAGGCCTGGTAATGGAATTTTGGAGGACCCCCACGCATTTTTTTTTTTTCAATGACTTTCAATGACTTTTTTATGTGTATTGTCGGGACTAGTGCTAGTACTTTTAAATGACTTTTTTTTCCTTTAGATGTCATTTTGCTCTCAGACTGTTATAAACACAGGAAACATGCGCTACTTTATAGGCACACTATAGACACCCCCCAGGTACGAAATTTAAAGGAATATTTCACTTTTATTGTTTCACTTTAAGCATTATTAAAATCACTGCTCCCGAAAAAACTTCAGTTTTTAAAACATTTTTTTGCATTGATACATGTCCCCTGGGGCAGGACCCGGGTCCCCAAACACTTTTTATGACAATAACTTGCATATTAACCTTTAAAATTAGCACTTTAGATTTCTCCCATAGACTTTTAAAGGTTGTTCCGCGGCTTTTCGAATCTGCCGCAAACACCCCAAATTGTTCGCTCGAACAGATAGTCCATCCTTACTGATCACTGCCATTACTAGTAAAAAAAAAAAAAAATCCATAAATATATCCTGTAGTTTGTGGACGCTATAACTTTTACACACACCAATCAATATATGCTTATTGGGATTTTTTTACCAAAAGTATGTAGTATGTAGCAGCGGCTCTGGTACGAAGCCGCTGCGGAGCTGCTGCGTGTTCTAGTGTGAACCGGGCCTTAAAGAAGATCTATTATTAGACATTTTACCTCTGCCGGGTTAGCCCCCCCCATATCAAAATTTTTGAAAAAATCTTATGCAGTTTGTTAGATCTTTGTTAGATCAGGTTAGATCAACCGTTGTTTGCGTTAGATCTCACACAGAAGAAGCGATATTAACAGTTATTTGCTGGGGGGGCTAACCCGTCATCAGCCCCCCCTTATCAAAAAATTGACCAAAAAGTTAGCTATTTTGGAAGCAATTTGTTAGATATTAACAAACACAAAAAAACTGCGCTAGATAGAGAATAGAAAGGATTACAACTCAATGTATGCACGCATGTTGTTACAAGTCCATCAAATGCAAATGAACAGATGTCAATTAGCAGTCTATGCAAAGTTCACGGAAGGTATATATCCTCTTCTTGAATCAAGGTGACAACACACTCAGAACCACCGCAGAAACAAGTGCAGGGGATAGGAAAGTCCTCCACCTATAAAACTGCTGCCTCTTACCAGCTCCCTTGATCTCTGGCAAGGAGATCAAATACGCTTTCAGCTTATAACCCAGCTACAGTCTCTGGATACAATAGGTGAAAACTCAGATAAACTCCCCGTGATTTCCTTGGATAAATCTCAACAGCAAGTCCATGGGCCAATCCTTGTGACAGATCCACGGCTCTTGTGGGGGAGGTTTGGCATATTAGGAAAAAAACATTTATCCCAACTCTTCATTCGACATCATCCAGTCAAAGCACTGAGACTTTCCTGCTCTGAGCTGAAGATGTCAGAGGAGTGTTTTTGGAGAGAGAGACACAGCAGCACACTGTGTGAGAGGATCCATTGATGGGATATATAAATGACTGGGCACTCTCTAGAACAGGAAAGTCTCAGTGCTTTGACTGGATGATGTCGAATGAAGAGTTGGGATAAATGTTTTTTTCCTAATATGCCAAACCTCCCCCACAAGAGCCGTGGATCTGTCACAAGGATTGGCCCATGGACTTGCTGTTGAGATTTATCCAAGGAAATCACGGGGAGTTTATCTGAGTTTTCACCTATTGTATCCAGAGACTGTAGCTGGGTTATAAGCTGAAAGCGTATTTGATCTCCTTGCCAGAGATCAAGGGAGCTGGTAAGAGGCAGCAGTTTTATAGGTGGAGGACTTTCCTATCCCCTGCACTTGTTTCTGCGGTGGTTCTGAGTGTGTTGTCACCTTGATTCAAGAAGAGGATATATACCTTCCGTGAACTTTGCATAGACTGCTAATTGACATCTGTTCATTTGCATTTGATGGACTTGTAACAACATGCGTGCATACATTGAGTTGTAATCCTTTCTATTCTCTATCTAGCGCAGTTTTTTTGTGTTTGTTAATATCTTGTTTAATGTGGGTATCCCATATTGTTTAAACTGCAGCTTAAATACGTGTATTGACAACAGATCATGCTCTGTATGTCTTTTAATTCTTACTGACAGCGCTGTATTTTTTACATATTTTGCAATTTGTTAGATCCGGTAAGATCAAGTGGTTTTAACGTTAGATCTCACATAATTAGAGACTTATTAAGTGATTAATGAGGGGGGCTGGCCCCCCCCTTATCAAATTTTCGGCCCAAAAATCATTCAGGCTAATAGATATTCGTTAGATGCGGTAAGATCAAGTGGTTTTAACGTTAGATCTCACATCATTTCAGAGATATTCCACATCAAAATAGAGATATTAGGTGGTACATATGGACGGGTTAGCCCCCCCTTATCAAATTTTCGGGCCAAAAATCATTCAGACTAATAGATATTCGTTAGATCCGGTAAGATCAAGTGGTTTTAACGTTAGATCTCACATCATTTCAGAGATATTCCACATCAAAATAGAGATATTAGGTGGTACATATGGACGGGTTAGCCCCCCCTTATCAAATTTTCGGCCCAAAAATCATTCAGGCTAATAGATATCCGTTAGATCCGGTAAGATCAAGTGGTTTTAACGTTAGATCTCACATCATTTCAGAGATATTCCACATCAAAATAGAGATATTAGGTGGTACATATGGACGGGTTAGCCCCCCCTTATCAAATTTTCGGCCCAAAAATCATTCAGGCTAATAGATATTCGTTAGATCCGGTAAGATCAAGTGGTTTTAACGTTAGATCTCACATCATTTCAGAGATATTCCACATCAAAATAGAGATATTAGTTGGTACATATGGACGGGCTGGCCCCCCCTTATATTCAGCGCAATGAAAATCACACCCAACTTTTGCTGCGGTGCAAAAACTTTTCCTCAGCTGCGGGGGCCCAACTTATGATCCTGCACACAGGCCCACTGCTTTCAGAAAATGCCCCTGACCTGAGATCATCATTGCACATCCATTCCAGATGCTCGTATGTGACATCACATACATCCCATACGTCACATACATCACATACATGAACGTGGGCTGGATGCGAGAGGTGAATCAGCAGGATGAGTGTGCCAGGACAAGTAGATGTGTCTCATCTCTGCTTCCTTTTACCACTCTGCAAATCACACATATCATAGATGAGAAGAGGGTACATTGGTGGGAAAAATGAACAGGAGGGGTTTAGATGTGGGACAGAAGAACAGGAGGGTACAGCCGTGGGGCAGATGTGCAGGGGGGGTTCAGTTTTGGTGCAGATGAGAAGGAGGTTCAGGTGGGACAGAAAAGCAGGGGGGGGTAGAACAGTGGGGCAAATGTGAAAGGAGGTGTATTGGTGGGACAGATGAGCAGGAGGTTACAGTGGTGAAACAGATGTGCAGGAGGTACATTAGTAAGGCAGATGAAAAAGCGGGTTACAGTGGTAGGGCAGATGAGAAGGTGATTCAGTAGTAGACAGAAGAGCATGGGAATATGGCGGTGGAGCAAATGTGCAGAGAGGTTCAGTGGTGGGGCAGATGAGAAAAATGGTACATTGATAGGGTAGATGAGCAGGGGGGTTACAGTGGTGGGGCAGAAGAGCAAGGGGGTACAGTGGTGGTGCAGATGTGCAGAAGGTGCAGTGGTGGGAGGGATGCGAAGGGGGTTCAGCAGTGGGACAAAAAAGCAGGGGGGTACAGTGATGGGGCAGGTGAGCGGGGGGTGAGTTCAGTGTTGGGGCAGATGAGAAGGGGGTTTAGCGGTGGGACAGAAGAGCAGGGGGGTACAGCGGTGGGGCAGATGTGAAAGGAGGTGCATTGGTGGACAGATGAGCAGGGGGTTACAGTGGTTGGGCAGAAGAGCAGGGGGAACAGAGGTGGGGCAGATGTACAGGGGGTACAGTGGCGGGGCAGAGGAGAAAGGAGGTACATTAGTGGTACAGATGAGCAGGGGGTTACAGCGGTGGGGCAGAAGAGCAGGGGGAACAGAGGTGAGACAGATGTGCAGGAGGTACAGTGATGGGGCAGAAGAGAAAGGGGGTTACAGTGGTGGGGCAGATGAGAAAGGGGGTTACAGAGGTGGGGCAGATGAGAAAGGGGGTTACAGTGGTGGGGCAGATGAGAAAGGGGGTTACAGAGGTGGGAAGATGAGCAAGGGGAACAGAGGTGGGACAGATGTGCGGGAGGTACAGTGGTGGGGCAGATGAGAAAGGGGTTTACAGTGGTGGGGCAGATGAGAAAGGGGTTTACAGTGGTGGGGCAGATGAGAAAGGGGGTTAGAGAGGTGGGACAGATGAGAAAGGGGGTTACAGTGGTGGGGCAGATGAGCAGATAAGTTCAGTGTTAGAACAGATGAGAAGATGGTTCAGCAGTGAGACAGAAGAGCATGGGGTTACAGTGGTGGGGCAGATGTGCAGGGGGTTACAGTGGTGGGGCAGATGTGCAGGGGGTTACAGTGGTGGGGCAGTTGAGCAGGGGGGGTACAGTGGTGGGGCAGGTTTGCAGGTGATACAGTGATCTGAGGTGTGAAGGTGTATGAATTGGGGTTGATCTGAGGCGTGAGAGTGCAGGATGTTAATTTCTCACTACTAAAGTAGTTTACAGCATTTACTTTATAAAAAATCCTTTTCGTGATTGAGATTGTGAAGTTGACTTTTTTTGTTATAAAATCGGCCTGCTCAATTTCTTTGAAAACATTTTTCGGCACACTGCTCAAAAGACTGCTTACCTCCTGGCCTATCAGTTTTTATTAAAGATGGAAAATGGGCTGTGGAGCAAGACCCGCTGTCGCCCAAAACTATTTTCTCATTTTCAATAATCAAAGAAGGTAAGGAAAAAAGGATGGAAAAGGTAAAAGGAGAGAAGGGGGGGGTAAGGCTGGGGGGGGGGGCGGTGAAATGGCGTTGGTTAAGGATAACTATGGTGAACGGGCTCCGGAACTTATCTGTGACATTAAGTCCCAAGAAGGGCAGTACCCTCTGCGGAAACGACAAACTGGTTCCATAGTCCCCAAGTTTTAGAGTATTTTTGATGTTGGTGTTGTGCGGTGAGTACTAGACCTTCCATCTCATTTGCAATGGAGTTTTTATAGAGTTTGGCTCAGATGGAGGAGACATGTAGCAGGAAAAAGCTGGATCACCAGGAACCTTGTATTCCGCAAATTTTTGTGTGGTTTATCTGTCTCCCAGAAGTGGATCAATTTAGGGCAGGACCAAAATATGTGAAGTAGTGTTCCTCCATCCCCCTGGCATCTCCAACATTGGTCAGTAGTTGCAGGGTGAGGTACCACCTTGTTAACAGTTTATAGTTGGTCTCTTTCATTTTCGTACAAACCGATGATTTCAACGAAAATCTGAGGACATGTTATATCTGAGCAGATGTAAATGTACGCCCCAGCTTACTTTCCCATTTGTTCAAGAACAGTAAGTGTGGTTGTTCAGCCGGACAGTTCAAGAGGGCGTATGTTTTGGATAGAGCCTGTGGAAGGGAACCCTCTTTGGAACAGTATGCTTCAAAGGACGTCAGGGAACGATTAAATCCCTGCAGATTAGGCAAAGTATTGAGAAAGTGTTGTAATTGTAGCGCTGTCCACAAGGAAAGTTTGAAGGGCTCATTAGCACTACTGTGGAAGGCCATTGGCCTCCCGTTAGGAAGTGGGATGCCTGGACCCTACCTGTTTGGCTTAGGGTCCGAAACATTTGGGGTTCCAGACCAGGGAGGAACCACGGTTTTTCTATGATAGGGAGCAATGGGGAATCAGGGAAGAAAGCCGGTTCTGTGTGCTGACCTGGGAGCATATGCGGAGTGTCGTACCCATTATGGGGTGTGACTTCAGCACAGGCGGTAGTTGGTCATAGCACCAAAGAGCCCCTGGCAGCAGAATGTCAGTCTGGGCCTGTTCCAGTTGTGCCCACAATTTAGAGCAGCAATGCCAAAATTTATTAATTTTAAGCTACTGCCACAGGGGCCTAACTTCTCATATAAAATAACGAACTGTTATGTATTTATCATAGATTAAATAAAACATCTCACTGATCAAACTGCAACAAGCTTTTATCCCTACTTACATTGCGATTATTACTGATTTCTGCCATGTGCATGCTAGGTTTAATGCAATAATAACTTCATCTAACAATTATCTACTAACTTGGATGTTGATATTGGCAAATAATATGAAATCTCTGAAATGATGTGAGATCTTACGTTAAAACCTCTTGATCTAACAAATATCTATTAGCCTGAATGATTTTTGACCAGAAAATCTGATAAGGGGGGGCTAACCCGTCCATATGTACCACCTAATATCTCTATTTTGATGTGGAATATCTCTGAAATTATGTGAGATCAAATGTTAAAACCACTTGATCTTACCGGATCTAACGAATATCTATTAGCCTGAATGATTTTTGGCCCGAAAATTTGATAAGGGGGGGCTAACCCGTCCATATGTACCACCTAATATCTCTATTTTGATGTGCAATATCTCTGAAATGATGTGAGATCTAACGTTAAAACCACTTGATCTTACTGGATCTAACGAATATCTATTAGCCTGAATGATTTTTGGCCCAAAAATTTAATAAGGGCGGGCTAACCCGTCCATATGTACCACCTAATATCTCTATTTTGATGTGGAATATCTCTGAAATGATGTGAGATCTAATGTTAAAACCACTTGATCTTACCGCATCTAACGAATATCTATTAGCCTGAATGATTTTTGGGCCGAAAATTTGATAAGAGGGGGCCAGCCCCCCCTCATTAATCACTTAATAAGTCTCTAATTATGTGAGATCTAATGTTAAAACCACTTGATCTTACCGGATCTAACAAATTGCTTCCAAAATAGCTAACTTTTTGGTCAATTTTTTGATAAGGGGGGCTGATGACGGGTTAGCCCCCCCCCAGCAAATAACTGTTAATATCGCTACTTCTGTGTGAGATCAAACGCAAACAACGGTTGATCTAACCTGATCTAACAAAGATCTAACAAACTGCATAAGATTTTTTCAAAAATTTTGATATGGGGGGCTAACCCGGCAGAGGTCAGTCAGTATTCCTTTGCCCTGATGAAGAGGGAGTCTGTCTCCCCGAAACGTGTTGTCTTTTTTCTGCTATGAACCAATTTTATCATTGAAAACTCTGGACATTTGTTTTGAACTCTCATTGAACTGTGTATACATGGATTTTTACTGCTCTCTGGAACTCCATTAGAGAGACTTCCTTTCAATTACTGTCCTTGTGGCAGCAGTTTCACCAAACAGGAAGTGAGGGACAATATCCAATAGAGAAACAGACATCTCGACTAAATAAAGCTCACTTATTTCTGCTCGTGTTGCTGTTGGAGATTTTTCCTTTTTTCTTGTCTGGTGAAATAGTTGTCACCATGACAACAATGAGAAAGGGAAAATCTCTCTAACATTGCCCCAAATATCAGTAAAAACCCAACATGGGTTCTTATTCCTTCCCACTCAACCCAAAGCTAGAAAAGTTTGGCTTTTTATCGATATTCATTGTAGTACTTTATTCACATAAGTGAGTGCAGAGATGACGTGACTCGGCTCTTTCATACATGAGTGCCATTACATCAATTTAGGGATAAAGTTTAGAGAAGGAAATACATTTTGCCTACAAAACCGTTTTATATATTGTTAATAAATTTTGCAAACAGGTAATTTTTCTGCTTCATTGATGTACGCTGATGAGGCTATACTGATGGGCACTGATAGGCTGCATTGATGGGCACTGATAAGGCGGCACTGATAGGTGGCATTGGTGGGCAGAGAGGTGGCACTGCTGGGCAGCACTGAAGGGCATTGATAGGTGGCACTGAAGGGCACTAATAGGTGGCACTGATGGGTGGCAGTGATGGGCACTGACCGGCACTGGTAGGTGAAACTGATGAGACACTGGTGGGCATTGATAGGTGGCACTGATTGCTGGAACTTTTAGGTACTGGTGGGCACTGATTCGTGGCACTGTGAGCACTGGCAGGCAGTACTGGTGGGTACAGAATAGACAGCTTCACCTCTTCCTCTTCGGGACCGATGTCCCTTCAACAGAAGCCAGTGATCGGCTTTTTTTTCTCCTCACACTGTCACATGCATCCCCTTGGCCAACTCCCGCTGTGATTGTACACACCAGGATTTTATCAACAAGTTTCAGCCAATGATTCATGGCTGAGACTTGCTGATCAGCTGTGTCCAATCACAGCCCAGAGCCCTGTGTTGACAAAACACACAGGGCTGTGTACAGAGGGAACGATCTGTTTGTTTCTTCTCCCTGCAAAAACACCTGAAGGACTCCAAGATGGTGAGAAATAGGATTCTCTGGTCTGAGGAGACCAAGATAGAACTTTTTGGCCTTAATTCTTATGCCCCGTACACACGGTCGGATTTTCCGATGGAAAATGTGTGATAGGACCTTGTTGTCGGAAATTCCGACCGTGTGTAGGCTCCATCACACATTTTCCATCGGATTTTCCGACACACAAAGTTTGAGAGCAGGATATAAAATTTTCTGACAACAAAATCCATTGTCAGAAATTCCAATCGTGTGTACACAAATCCAACGGACAAAGTGCCACGCATGCTCAGAATAAATAAAGAGATGAAAGCTATTGGCCACTGGCCCGTTTATAGTCCCGACGTACGTGTTTTACGTCACCGCGTTTAGAACGATCGAATTTTCCGACAACTTTGTGTGACCGTGTGTATGCAAGACAAGTTTGAGCCAACATCCGTCGGTAAAAATCCTAGGATTTTGTTGTCGGAATGTCCGAACAAAGTCCGACCTTGTGTACGGGGCATAAGTGGTATGTGTGGAGAAAACCAGGCACTGCTCATCACACCTGTCCAATACAGTTCCAACAGTGAAGCATGGTGGTGGCAGCATCATGATGTGGGGGGGTGTTTTTCAGCTGCAGGGACAGGACTACCGGTGGTAATCGAGGGAAAGATGAATGCGGCCAAGTACAGGGATATCCTGAACGAAAACCTTCTCCAGAGTGCTCATTTTTATTTTAGCAAATGGCTGCAATATAACAAAAAGTAAAAAATTTAAGGGGGTCTGAATACTTTCCGTCCCCACTGTAAGTCGCTGATTGTCACCATTACTAGTATAAAAGATAAATAAAAATTCCAGTATATACTGTATACCATAGTTTGTAAACACTGTATCTTTCAAACAAACCAATATACACTTATTGGGATTTTTTTACTAAAGATATGTAGCAGAATACATTTTGGCCTGAATTTATGAAGAAATTAGATTTTTTTATTTTATTGGATATGTTTTATAGCAGAAATTTTCATAATAATAATAAAAAAAAACAGTGGTGATCAAATACCACCAAAATAAGTTTCATTTTGTGTGGGGAAAAAAAAAGATATTACATTTAATTTGGGTACAGTGTTGCATGACTGCTCAGTTACCAGTTAAAGTAGCACAGTGCTAAATCGCAAAAAATGGCCTGGTTAATGAAGGGGATAAAACCTTCCTGTGGTTAAATTTTTTTACTATGTCTTCTCCTGACTTTTGTTTTCCCCCCAGAGACCCCAGAAGCCGTTCATTTTGCGCTCCCGAGGTTACTTTCTTATAACTGACTCCCCCTACAGGATTCAACCTGCCACTTTGTTGGCTGCAGAAACATATGTAAGTTTCCTAGTAGCAGTTTATGTTATGCAGGCATGTCAATGGACTATTATGTTATGTGTATATAAACATATAGTGCAGCGCTGCTGAATATTTAATACTGTGAACTCCTAATCAATCACAAAAGACAATAATAATATATAAATAAACATATAGATGTCTAAACTAAAAGTCCTTTATAAATATATATTCCACTGCAGTGCTCAAATCTTTTTAAACAAATGAATTAGTGCCACCGCCACCAGGTGAATTGAACGCTCACCTCAATTTTGTAAATAACAGACCTATTTTACAACTCCCGCCAGTCTCTCTGAAGTGGATGGAAAACTTCCTTCCTTAGATCTAGTACTCCCGTCTGGGCCAATACTCCTCACACGGACCACATGTAACACAAAGGCAACGCTATAGTGTTCTCCGTTTGAATCATTTAAGATGCCCCAATAAAAATACACTTACAAGAAATCAGATTAAAAATAGCATGTTTAAATCGCCAAATGATTATCAGACTGCTCACCACACAGGATCCTACTGAAGAAGTCAATCCAATGGCGATACGCTTATAGGAGGGAGGAGTTCAGTCCGGGACATCACACAGCTGCCAAAAATCGAACGGCTTGGTGAGCAGTCTGATGATCGTTTGGTGATTTATACATGCCGTTTTTTAATCTGATTGTATTTTTTATTGGGGCATCTTAATAAATTATTTAAACGGAGAGCACTATAGAGTTGCCTTTATGTTACATGTGGTCCATGTGAGGAGTATTGGCCCAGACGGGAGTACTAGATCTAGGTAAAGTTCTGAGGACACTACCATGCTACAACCGCGGTTCTTTTGAAAAGTTATCTCTTATACTTGATTTTACAAGTTGTTTGCGAGTACCCCTTTTTTGAAAAATTTGAGATCATTCCCGTATGGGCTTCACTATGCGCCTCTATATTTCCTTCTTGGGGTGCAATCATCTTCCTTATTGCGACTGGAGTTGATGTGACATTCATTACCTGGTAGTGGAGGCTGCAGAGGATCCTTTACCCTGGGAGCTCCTGTACTGATTACGCTGTGTGAGAGTGGATGACGCTGCGAGTTGGAGATATTGGACATGCCATATACCCATATGCCTGCTTCATATGGCTGTCTGGTAAGAATAGATGTGAGCACGGTGGTGTGTTTGAATATAAACTGAAGCTGGTGTGAGGGTCTTACCTCCTTCATTTCATCTTTGCTCACCATTTCTTTTGGACTTTATTTACTTTCCATTTTTAGTACTGCATATGGACTTTTGTATTTATTTATATTGCAATCAACAATATTTATGTCAACTGCTGGTATCTCTTATGTGCTTTACAATCTGAGCATGGATATTACCCAACATTATTTATTAGCTATCTTACAATTATTATTGTCTTTTGTGATTGGTTAGTATTCGTTCTCAGTATTGAATATTCAGCAGCGCTGCACCATATGGTTTATATATTGATAATTCTTTAGTGTGGTGAAATCAATAATAGGTGTTCAGAAGCTACTTCTGAACACAGAGTTTGATATATAGTTATTTGTTTGATCACTTAGTGTAGGGGTTACAATAAAAAAATTAGGATTTTATCTACAGCCTACCTGTAAAATCCTTTTCTTGGAGTACATCATGGGACACAGAGCAGCCATAAAAACTAACTGGGTTATACGCCACCTATAGGTGAATGGACACTGGCAAACCAAAAAGACAGGAAGTCCTCCCCTATATAACCCCTTCTACACAGGAAATACCTCAGTTTTGTAGCAAGCAATAAACTTCCCAGGCAAGAGGGGAGGGATCTCTGTGTCCCGTGATGTACTCCAAAAAAAGGATTTTACAGGTAAGCTGTAGAAAAAAACATAATTTCTCTATCATACATCACGGGACACAGAGCAGCCATAATAACTAACTGGGATGTCCCTAAGCAATGCTTTTGAGGGGAGGGAACCCATTATGACCAAAGAAATACCATTAGAACAACAGGATCTATATTGCTGCCTGCAGTACACTGTGTCCAAATGCAACATCCTCCTAACATTCACTTTATAAAACCTAGTAAATGTATGCACCGGAGACCAAGTAGCAGCCTTGCAAATCTGAGCCATTGATGCTTGATGATGAACTGCCCATGAAGCACTCACTCTTCTGGTAGAGTGTGCCCTTACTGGAAAAGGCAGAGCCTTACCCCTTAATCCATACGCCTGAACAATCTTGGCGGATCCATTGAGAAATTGACTTAGATGCTGCCTGTCCCATCTTGGGACCTTCTGGCAATACAAACAGAACATCAGTCTTTCGCATCTGAGCCAACATTCTCAGATAGACCCTGATAGCCCGTACTACATCAAGAGAATTCAATTTCTCCTCTGCAGACAGTGGGTTTAGAAAAAAGGAAGGTAGAATGATATCCTGATTTAGATGAAAACTGGACACTACCTTGGGCAAAAATTCTGGTTGTGGCCGCAAAACTGGCCTATCCTGGTGCAAGATCAAATAAGGTTCTTTACAGGACAGAGCCGCCAACTCCGACACCCTCCTGGCTGACGTCACTGCCACCAAAAAAACTAATTTTCTTGTCAAGAGGACCAGAGGAATCTGCCGGATAGGCTCAAGAGGCTGCCTCTGTAAAACCCCCAGGACTAAATTTAAATCCCAAGGGCACAGAGGCATCCTGACCGGTGGAAGCACACAAATCACCCCCAGTACAAACGTTGGTACTAAGGAGTGAGAAGCAATAGGCCTCCGAAAAAAGAATGCTAAGGCCGAAATTTGACCCTTAATTGTACTTAAAGGCCAGATTCATATCCACCCCTTTTTTGCAGAAAAGCCAAAACTCTCCCGATATCTGCGGGGGTGCCACCTCCTGGCCTCACACCAGGCAATATAGGATCTTCAGACTCTATAGTAGGTACTTCTAGAGACTGGCTTTCTAGCATTCTACATGGTAGACAATACTGACCCAGAAATGCCCCTGTCCTTTAAGATCCTGGTTTCAACAGCCAAACCTTTAAATTTAGAGACTGTAAAGCAGGGTAGAATATTGGACCCTGTGAGAGCAGATCTGGACAGAGTGGAAGAACCCAGGGGTTTGCCACCGCCAGTCTTACAATCTGTGTGTACCAAGTCCTTCTGGACCAGGCTGGAGCTACTAGGATCACCGGCTTTCTCTCTTCCCAGATCCTGCGAAGTAGCCTTGGCAACAGCCGGATTTGAGGGAAGGCATATATCAGGGAAAACTGATCCCACGGAATTATCAAGGCATCTGCCTGCCCCTAATAAAAGTGGGTCCCTGGTTCTGGACACAAAACTGTCTAGTTTCCTGTTGAACCTGGACACCAGCAGGTCTACATCCGGAACCCCCCTATTAGCTGCAGATCGATGCAAAGATCTCGGGATTTAGGGACCACTCCCCTGGAAACATTTGCTGGCGACTCAAAGTCCGCTTATCAATTCTCCACTCCCGGAATAAACACCACCGATAGAGATGGAACAAATCTTTCTGCCCAGGTCAGCATGCGATCAACTTCCTTCTGAGCTGTCTGACTCCTGGTGCCTCCCTGGTGATGTATGCCACAGCCATGGCATTGTCCCACTGGACCCTCACAGGACATCCCTGTAGTCTGTGGAGGCCGCAGAGATCATAAAGAAGAAAAGGAAACCTCAGGGACCTCTACAGGCGGCAATTTAAATGCTGATTGGACCATCTCCGTGAGGGACTGGATTAGCAGTCTCTGGGATTGAGAGGCTGAAAACGGTTCTTCAGAACCTGACTCCTCAGAAGTGGAGTCTGTGGCCTGATCTTCTTCCCAGTCACTTACTGCCACCTTCTACCTCTTCTGCCCAATCCTGTTCCAATGCAGGTGGGGGCTCTATCCCGTTTCCTTCCACCTTGGGATACTGAAGCAATAATACCTGCTATTTTTCCCTCCAGCCCAGCTAAAGCTGATGCTAAGTCGTCCTTTGTGACGTAGGTTGAAGCAGAAGCATTAGCTGTTGCTACAATGCCTGACACCCGTAATGGCTCAGACTGGCTAGTTGCCTCAGGTCTTTCAGGAGAGTTAAACACAGCACATGTAATAATAGCATCCTCCAATACTGATAGTGGTGCATATGCACCCCTTCCTGCTGTGCCTCCCCCACTCTTCTTCCGGGAAGACATGCCTGAGACAAAAACTTGAGGTAAATAAAAACCCCACTTTATGCACTTTAACTGCCCTGCAAATACTACACTTAGTCCTTGCAGTACATAGCTCTTACAGGACCTGTGGTGCCCCGGTGTGGTGTCCCTTCCAGCCTGCTTACAGAAGCCTAGGGCTGGAACAGCTCCTAATATGGCCGCTTCTGCCCCTACTGCGCATGTCGTAGCGTCCTGTCCACCTATCACGTCCCTCCTACGTGCACGTCCCTCGTGCACGCTTGTTCGTGCCATTCCTGCACACGCGCACATGCCCGCCCCCTACGACCGCATAAATAGCGGTGGGAAAAGGCCACCGAAGGCGCCGGCAGGGGACTAGGTGTACAGGGGCGGAGGAATCCGAAGAGCCGCCCACCTCCTGTTAGAATCATCCCGGCTGGAAGCCTCCATAGGGTACCGCAACACCACTGCCCCCAGTGGACAGAAAAAATATGACACCTGGTCCTATAAAAAAAGTAAGAGACTGGAAATACATTCTTCGGTTTAACCACTTGACCACTGGGCACTTAAACCCCCTTCCTAACCAGACCAATTTTCAGCTTTCGGTGCTCTCACACTTTGAATGACAATTACTCAGTCATACAACATATGAAATTTTTATCCTTTTTTTCACACAAATAGAGCTTTCTTTTGGTGGTATTTAATCACCGTTGGGTTTTTTATTTTTTGCGCTATAAAAGAAAAAAGACTGAAAATTTGGTAAAAAAATGAATTTTTCTTTGTTTCTGTTATAAAATTTAGCAAATTAGTAATTTTTCTTCGTAAATTTTGGCCAAAATTTATACCGCTACATATCTTTGGTAAAAATAAGTACAACTTGGTGTATATTATTTGGTCTTTGTGAATGTTAGA
Source organism: Lithobates clamitans (assembly GCA_037952925.1). Lineage (NCBI taxonomy): Eukaryota > Metazoa > Chordata > Amphibia > Anura > Ranidae > Lithobates > Lithobates clamitans. The sequence goes on along the minus strand of JBBGZY010000081.1, from coordinate 2,489,618 downwards.
GAGTCCAAAAGCTACGGTGCCAATATCTGAAAATTGATCACACCTGAATTACTGACGGCCTATCTAATTTCTTGAGACCCTAACATGCCAGAAAAGTACAAATACCCCCCAAATGACCCCTTTTTGGAAAGAAGACATTCCAAGGTATTTAGAAAGATGCATGGTGAGTTTTTTTGAAATTGTCATCTTTTCCCACAATTCCTTGCAAAATCAAGATTTTTTTTTTTCTTTTTTTTTTTTCACAAAATTGTCATATTAGAAGGTTATTTCTCACACACAGCATATGCATACCTCAAATTACACCCCAAAACACATTCTGCTATTACTCCCGAGTATGGCGATACCACATATGTGAGACTTTTACAGAGCGTGGCCACATACAGAGGCCCAACATGCAGGGGAGCACCTTCAGGCGTTCTGGAGCACCCAGGCCAATTCTGACATTTCTCTCCTACATGTAAAAATCATCATTTATTTGCTAGAAAATTACATAGAACCCCAAAACATTATATATATTTTTTTTAGCAAAGACCCTAGAGAATACAATGGCGGTTGTTGCAACTTTTTATTTCGCACGGTATTTGTGCAGCAATTTTTCGAACGCGTTTTTTTGGGGAAAGAAACAGTTTTGTGCTTTAAAAAAAAACAAAACAGTAAAGTTAGCCCAATGTTTTTGCATAATGTGAAAGATGAAGTTACGCCGAGTAAATAGATACCTAACATGTCACCCTTCAAAATTGCACACGCTTGTGGAATGGTGCCAAACGTCGCTACTTAAAAATCTCCATAGGTGACGCTTTAAAATTTTTTCCTGGTTACATGTTTTGAGTTACAGAGGAGATCTAGGGCCAAAATTATTGCTCTCGCTCTACCGATCGCAGCGATACCTCGCATGTGTGGTTTGAACACCGTTTTCATATGTGGGCGGGACTTACGCATGTGTTCGCTTCTGCATGCGAGCACACGGACATGGGCGCTTTAAAAATTTTTTTTTTTTTTTTTTATTGTTTATTTTACTTTATTTATTTTAGTTTGACACTTTTTCCCCCCCCCAAAATTTTTTTGATCACTTTTATTTCTATTACAAGGAATGTAAACATCCTTGTAATAGGAATATGGCATGACAGGTCCTCTTTACAGTGAGATATGGGGTCAATAAGACCCCACATCTCACCTCTAGGCTGGGAAGCCTGAAATAATAATAAAAAAAAAACGATCTTGGCTTCGATCGTAGCGGTGAGTCGGTAGAAGCACCGGAGGGTGGCGGGAAGGGGGGGGGCGTCCCCTCTCGCCTCCCATAAGAATGATCAAGCAGTGGAACAGCAGCTATGATCATTCCTATGGTGTAGGAAATCGCTGGCTGAAAAAGCTGATATCTGAATGATGCCTGTAGCTGCACCCATCATTCAGATATACCCGCTCAAAGTCAAGGACGTCATATGACTGTGGGCGGGAACTGGTTAAAAATTGCGGAGTATTGCGGGCTATTGCAGAGTATTGCGGGCTATATTGCAGAGTATTGCCGGGTATATTGCAGAGTATTGCCGGGTATATTGCAGAGTATTGCCGGGTATATTGCAGAGTATTGCCGGGTATATTGCAGAGTATTGCCAGGTATATTGCAGAGTATTGCGAGGTATATTGCAGAGTATTGCGGGGTATATTGCAGAGTATTGCGGGGTATATTGCAGAGTATTGCGGGGTATATTGCAGAGTATTGCGGGGTATATTGCAGAGTATTGCGGGGTATATTGCAGAGTATTGCGGGGTATATTGCAGAGTATTGCCCGGGTATATTGCAGAGTATTGCCCGGGTATATTGCAGAGTAGTGCCCGGGTATATTGCAGAGTAGTGCCTGGGTATATTGTAGAGTAGTGCCCGGGTATATTGCAGAGTAGTGCCCGGGTATATTGCAGAGTATTGCAGGGTGTTATGCAGAGTATTGCAGGGTGTTATGCAGAGTATTGCAGGGTGGTATGCAGAGTATTGCAGGGTGTTATGCAGAGTATTGCAGGGTGTTATGCAGAGTATTGCAGGGTGGTATGCAGAGTATTGCAGGGTGGTATGCAGAGTATTGCAGGGTGTTATGCAGAGTATTGCAGGGTGGTATGCAGAGTATTGCAGGGTGGTATGCAGAGTATTGCAGGGTATAGTGCAGAGTATTGCCGGGTGTTATGCAGAGTATTGCAGGGTGTTATGCAGAGTATTGCAGGGTGGTATGCAGAGTATTGCAGGGTGGTATGCAGAGTATTGCAGGGTGTTATGCAGAGTATTGCAGGGTGGTATGCAGAGTATTGCAGGGTGGTATGCAGAGTATTGCAGGGTATAGTGCAGAGTATTGCCGGGTGTTATGCAGAGTATTGCAGGGTGTTATGCAGAGTATTGCAGGGTGGTATGCAGAGTATTGCAGGGTATAGTGCAGAGTATTTCAGGGATGGCTGAGCATTGAGGGATGGATGGATGTGACTGCAAATGTCACTAAGCACCGCTGTGGGCACTACACATGCAGCCCACAGCGGTGCTGCCATCCGATCCCTCCCCCTCTCCCCTCGCACTGTACCGATCGGTACAGAGAGGGGAGGAAGGAACCTGCGTCATGAGATGACGCCGGTCTGTTGACATGTGATCGCTCCGTCATTTGACGGAACGATCACGTGGTAAACGGCCGCGATCAGCGGCTATTTACCGTAATCCGTGATGCGCCGGGTCCTCTGGACCCGGCGGTCACGGATGTTCCCGAGTGCGCGCCCCAGGGGGCGCGCGGGAGCATCATTCTGGAATCACGTCCATGGACGTCCACCCAGAACTAGCCGACCGCGCTGTTGCCGTCTTTCGGCAATGGCCCGGTCGGCAAGTGGTTAAACAAGTGCAAACATTTTTTTGCTTACCAAGGGTCCGGATCCCAGGGTCCAGCGCCCAAAGGGTCACATGATAGGCAATACCTCATATTCTTCTTGTGTAAACGAGGTTTGGGTACCATCCATTTTAGTGCATCACCATCCGGATGAATCCGATTATATAGCCCTTTAAATTCTTCAGGATCTGTTCCAGAATCATTCTCTTAGCTAGATCATGGAGAGCATCTCCAGCCATGACCATCACTTTACAAGACACTGGCTAAAAAACTGAGGTACTTCCTGTGTAGGAGGGGTTATATAGGGGAGGAGTTCCTGTCTTTTTGGTTTGCCAGTGTCCATTCACCTATAGGTGGTGTAAAACCTAGTTAGTTATTATGGCTGCTCTGTGTCCCGTGATGTACGATAAAGAAAAGTAAATATTTATAGGAGGCACTGATTGCACACATCTGATTTATTGTTATGTGGACATTTAAATTTCCAGCCTCAATACACCTCAAATAACTAGAACATACTAAACATCTCATGACACTAATGCAGCACGCAGGGAGGGAACATACTAGGAAAGGTGCTATGGGTTGGATATCCAAATCTTTAATAGTGACTTTCTTAGTAATGTGTCAGCCAAATTTGTATAACTTTATTCTACATTCCACCACACTATCTTACCACCGGTCTAAATCCACCCATGACTTGTTTTTGTAATGAGCTGAGTTAGCTGGAGTCAGTTTCAGGTTTTGTACAGGAGAAATGTCTGCCTCTCAGATATGTTCCCACAGACAACAAAGATCTTTTAATCTATCTGTAAGAGGGGGATTCTTCCCATTGACCACAAATGTAAGGAGCGTTGCTCCCAATGATCATCATGATAATGTGCTGTGAGCTGTAGCTGGAGTAATTACCAGCAAGAGTTTATTGAGACTGAGATTGATTGAGAAAGGTTGCACTAGATGGAAGGTGGCATAGAAATAGCGAAATATGCTATGGATGGGCATAGATAGATGGAATCACCTGCTGCTCTGTTATAGCTCGAGCGCGAGTCAAGCTGTGCTTTGTGAATGGTCCTGTCATCTTCTGGGACCTGTGTGTGTCCCAGAAGGCTGTGGGGGGGGGGAGTAAGAGGGGCCAGACATACTCGTAGATCGCGTTGGCGATCTTACTGGGAAGTGGGAGTGGGTGCCTGCCATAACCAGGTAACCCTTCCCCCCAAAAAGGTGCCAAATGTAGCAGTGGAGAGGGTGCAAACGTGTGGAGCTTCCCCTTTTAGGTGGAACTTCATTTGAAAGTGTTACTAAACCCACAACAGTAAAATCAGTCTGTATATGCAGAAAAGAATGCTTGTTATATATGTTATATATTATATATGCTTATTATATAAAACGGCTATTTGATTCTCACTTCTCTGATCCTCCCCTTCTTCTACTGTCCCCAATCCATCTGCTGATAGTACAGAGCCTTGATATCAGCACAGGGACAATCAGCACTGTCCAGACAGAGGGTCATGGGCCATGCAGCCTCATAGGACAGTCATAGGTGAAGGAAAACTCCTCCTACAAGCTTTAACCAGTGCTTGGCCGGACACTGATAAAAGTGCTTTTTTTGGGGGGGGGCGGCATGGCATTAACACCCCCAGGAAACCCCCACCCGCTTATCTGCCGGTCAGTCCTTAACCCATCATGGCAGAGGGCTCCGTTGTCCTCCAGCGTGTGGCGGGCAGGTGTCTCGATGCCGGCGAGACATGTAGTGAGGTCTGGGGGTGTTGTGAGAGCTGGATGCGGGTGAGAGCAGGTGTGCTCTGGTCAGCCAAGGAGCGGAGCTGATTCAGAGTGCGGCCATCTTACAGTGCGATCGCCTCGGTCCGGTGCCCCTAAGCGTGGCAGGCTTGGGGAAAGCAGCTCCAGCGTCCTTTCCTGGAGCAGGTTCTGCCGTGTGTCTCCTCTCTGCTCCTTTTGGCGCTAGGCGTGGGAGACCAGATATAGTGAGGGCAGGGTCCTGGGTTTAGTAACACTATAAGGCAGCACAGTGGCTTAGTGGTTAGCACCTCTGGCTTGCAGAACTCAATTTGAAGCCCATCATGGTAACACCTGCATGAGCTTTGCATTATCGCCCTGCGTTTGTGCGAGTTTCCTCTATGTACTCCTCCTGCACTTGAAAGACACGTTGGTAGGTTAATTGGCTCCTTTCTGAATTGGCTATAATATGTGTGTGCATGCAAGTATGCAGATGAGATAAGTACCTTAGATTGTAAGCTCCTTAAGGGCGGGGACTGATGCGAATGTACAGAACTGCATAAGTTGTTGAGGCTTTATAGAAATACCTGTAATTAGAAAAAAAAAAAACACATTAAAAGGGGTTAAGAACATGCTTCAGTAGTTGATTGTTTAGAACAGGGGTCTTCAAACTACGGCCCTCCAGTTGTTCAGAAACTACAGTTCCCATCATGCCTAGTCATGTCTGTGAATGTCAGAGTTTTACAATGCCTCATGGGACGTGTAGTTCTGCAACAGCTGGAGGGCCATAGTTTGAGGATCCCTGGTTTAGAATGTTCAACTGTTCAAGCCTAAGACCATCCATATCCTGCCAGGCTATTTCAAGCAGGGACCTGTTGAAACCCTCAAAATGTGTTGGTCTGTGTTTTTGACATTTTATGATAAATTTCTATGGTTGTTTAGAAAATAGTCTGGTCTGTTTTTACAGTACTTTTACATGAAGTGCTCCCTAAAGGCCTCTTCATGTTCATGAGCTTCCAGCAAAAACCCTTCTATGCTTCAATACGACCTCTATATTGACTTTGAAATTGATCTACATTGGGATCCAGTGCTTCTTATCTAGATCTCTAACCTAATAACCATATTCGGCAAGGCAATGATGTGCCAGGTAGCCCATTTAGCTGATGCGCCTGCAGTAAACTGGAATTTGATTTCTAGAATTTACCCATCATAATTATTTTGTACTGCTAGACCTAATCAGAATAGTACAGAGTAAATTCTTTTTAGTTGCTACTGGTTACTGCCCTTGGCATGCTTTGCATCTTACAAAATGACCCTGTATTCCTGGCTTCTGCTTACTGCAGCTGTCTGGCCCTGTGTATATTCTGTCCACTTGTAGAAAACAGTTGTCCTTTTCTTCCTCGCACATCTGTTCCTCTGCCTGACCCGACTTTCCCTTTAGATAGCATTCCACTCTCCCCAGCTGCTCAAGTTCCCTATTTGGGTGTCTACTATTTTCTTTCTGTCCTCCACTGCATATAGAATGTGTGTGACAATTCTGACACTTGGGATCACCTATAGCAGGGGTCTCCAAACTTTCTAAGCAAAGGGCCAGTAAACTGTAGTTTAGGCATTAGGTGGGGCCAGACTGTGGCCAGTGCGAGTAGAAAATGCCCCCGCATCAGTGTCCCATCATTGGTTGTAAAGGGAAGAATAGTGCCCTATTGTTGATATTAGTGGGAAACAGTGTCCCATTGATGGTATCAGCAGATGGAATGCTCCATCATTGGGGTCAATTGGTGGAATAGAGCCCCAAGGGCCAGATAAAGGCAAGCAAAGGGCCGCATCCAGCCCCCTGGCCACAGTTTGGAGACCACTGACCTAAAGTATACATACTTTCGCAGCCTTGCTCAAACTTTTTAATACAGAGGAATCCTTGAAATTGCTTTCAGGTCTCAGGGAACCCACCTACATCTCACAGTACATTAGTGTGAACAGTAAGTTGTAGATCTTTTATCATTAACATTTTTATTAAAGTGTTACTAAACCCAGGACCCTTCATTCACTATATCTGGTCTCCCACAGTACACAGAACATGGAAATGCATCTATTTTAGTAAATATAAAAACTGCTAAATACCTTTTCTCATCAGCAGTATATAGCAGTCTTGTGATTCCTATCAGTGTCTGGTTACCCACCTCAATACCAGGCACTTTCACCCCCTTGCTGCTGGTATTTAATCATTGCTGGGTTTTTATTTTTAAAAAAAAGACCGAAATTTTTTTAAAAAAAAGAAAGTTTTTCTTAGTTTCTGTCAGTAAGTTTTGTAAAGAAGTAATTTTCTCCTTCACTGATGTGTGCTGATGAGCACTGATGAGGCGGCACTGAAGGGCACTGATTAGGCAGCACTGTTTAGGAGGCACTATTATGCCGCACTGGTAGGCACTGATAGGTGGCACTGGTGGGAATTGATGAGCAGCACTGATGAGCAGGCACTGATGGGCACTAAAAGGCAGCACTGACTGGCACCAGTAATGGGCATTGATTTGTGTCACTGATGGGCAATCATTGGCACTGATTGGTGAAACTGCTACAGCTTACTGATGATCAGTGCCCTGATTACCTTCCCTGTTCTCCCCTGCGAAGAGATGCCGCTGATCGACTCTCCTCGCCACACACTGTCAGTGTGAGGTGAGGAGAGCCGATTTACAGCACTTCTGCGTTTACATGTGCCCGGCTGTTATTGGACACAGCCGATTACACGGTTAAAGAGCCATGTCAGTGGCTCTTTACAGAGATCAAGGTCACCCTGTGTCCTTGCAACATGGTGCAGTCACGATCGTGCCCCCGTGGGCTTTGGTGTACCATCACATGACATCCACCCAGAATGAGGGTGGGTGGGCAGCAAGTGGTTAAAGCTAGTAGGAGTTTTCATTCTCCTCTGTCTCTCCTATGAAGCTATAGGATCCCTGACCCTCTGGACAGTGCTGATTGGCCCTCTGCTGATCACATGCACTCTCGCAAGAAAAAAAACAACCTCTCTAGGATTGCACACCAAACTGAGCATGTGCAGCTTGACCCTTAAGGCTCTGTACTATCAGGAGATGGATTGGGGACTGTGGAAGAAGGCGAGGATCAGAGAAAGCAGTATCAAGCAGCCTTTTTACATAATGCGCAGGATTAACCCCTTAGGTTCCACAGTGAGTATAAGAAGCATGCTTTACTACAAATACAGACTGATCTTATTGTTGTGGGTTTAGTAACACTTTAAATATTTTAGAAAAAAGGATACAAACACAGTATAAAACACACATAGGTGTAGAATATAAAGCAATAAGTAATATAAGATCAAGTCACATAAACATCCAGAACGATACACCAACATAGGCCTCCAGTAACATTAGTTCAGAGTTGGTGGTCACATCTCGACAATTGAAGTGTGCTGACATATAATCAATATAATTCAGAATATAGCGCTCATTCCCATAGGTACCATAAACTAGAATAAAGTGCTACTGTGTATTAATTACAACACATAATTGGATCAAAAAGTGCATACACTATACTGTGATACCACTATGTACTCCAACCAAACATATCAATTATAATCCCATCAACTAAATTAAAGTGCTACAGTGCATAAATTGCAAAAAGTGCACCATTTAGGAGATATCTGCTTGTGAAGCCGCTGGTGACGTCACCGTGCCATTCCTTCAGAACCCTGTGCTGTGAACTGTGGCTCCCGTATGCATGTGCGGGAGTGACGTTATTACGGCTCGGGCCCGCCAACCCGAAGAAGCCCGGGTGAAGATGGAAGCCCTGTCAGCGGTGACAGCGAGCTGCTGGAGGGCTTTGTTTTAAGGTAAGTTTCACATAATGTGCTAGTATGAGATGCATACTAGCTCATTATAACTTTGCATTGTAAAAAAAAAAAAAGAAAAAAGTGGCTTACTACCGGTTTATTGGTCCAAGGAACTCTGGTTGAGAAATACTTTATTTCCTAATTTTACTATACTTTTTTCTTTTAGTTTCCTATCACATACAGGAAAGTATTGGCTTAAATAAAAGTGGTATGTAGTTTAACAGTTAAAAAAAAAAGAAGCAGTTTATAAACTGCCCCCAAAAGAAAAACATTTATTCAAATGTGGTTCTGGCTATGTCAAAAACTGCAGACAAATTCCCAAATAACAATACTATTTTTCTGCAGGCAGCAGAGGGCAAAGATTGTAGTAGAGAATACAGAGCATTCAAACGGAAATCAGAATTTTATATTGAGGAAAGTTATATTTAATTGCACAGCAATTATCAGTGAAAATTTGAGACAATACACAAAAATAACTGAACAACTATTATTAGCTTATTGCCATAAATAATTCAGTGCGGTAGTTTAAAGAACCTCCAGCCAGGCGCTCTCTTTGACCACACATGACAACCTGTGTTTAGTTCAATGGGGGAATTTTTTTAGGCTCTCACATGCTTCTCACCTGTCTTTCATCTCCCCCCTCAGGCTGAGACGGTGGTTCAGTGGGTGCTTCCGGACCGCCAGAAAGACATTCCTGTGTGGTGGATAATCCTGGGAGTCTTCGGGGGGGCTGCTAGTCTTGGCTTTGTTTGTATTTGTCATGTGGAAGTTGAGTTGCAAAATGGCCGCTGTCACGTCAATTGGGTTCCCATAGCAACCACTTAATAAAATAATGATTTATTCTCTTGAATCTAACATATAATTTTCTGATTTTGCATTTAGGATTCTTCAGGAGAAGGCGACCACCAACAGACGAGGGGGAAGAGCTGACTGCGGACAAAAAAAGCATGACTTCTCTTCTAATTAACGTGTTAATTGTTTTTTTCTTTTACTACTTTCCATTAAAACAATAAATACGTAGAACTTTAAAGAGCATTTCTCGTGATTATTCTTTCAAAAGTTTGTTGAGAGCTTTGCATTCTTTAAACAAGGCCTCACATTTCAGTTGCCCAAAGGAACCTGTAACATTCAAGCTGTCATTTTCCACTTCGGATTAAGAAGTGAGGCATCAGAAGTGAGGTTCATGTGCGT